>JANIWQ010000047.1:0-74486 GCA_030555725.1 Pichia sp. yHMH446
CGTGCTCATAAACACCAGCAGGTTTCTCGCTCAAACCACCATTCTCAACATCTCCATGATTGATTGCCTTTTTCTCCTTTTTCATTTTTCTCAAAGTTGATTGTTGGAACAAAATGATTTCACCCTTTTGCATAGCACCTTTATTAATTTCAACCAAAATTAAGTAAATAGCTAAGAAAAACAACGTAAATGCTAAAACAATACCAAAGTTTCTCCATTTGTGAGTATTCTTATATTTGTAGGATTCGTAAATATAATCAGTACCGTTAACATATGATTCACCTGGAACAGAAGAGACAACAGAACAAACTTGGTTAGCTAGGTCAGCATTTGGATAATTTGGAATAAAACTAGTACATTCAAATGTTCTTCCAGAAAACTCGTTAGTCATCAAAGCTTCAAAGACATAGGCAACCGGGTCAATATAGTTGATCCAACGAGACCAGCCATGCATAGAAGGAGTTGGTAAAGCAAAACCAGTATAAATAACCATAGCAGTTAAGAAAACAGCAGCTGGAGGCATAGACTCTGCAAGTGTACTAAAACAGGAACCAATTGAACGGAAAATATGTGACATCACTAAAGTACTCATGAAATTCATCAACAAGTAAAAGAAAAATCTCCCTGGCGTTCTTCTAAAGTGAACCATAAAATAAAACATCAAATTGAATCCAAGAGAGGTAACAACTTTGGCTGGAAATTCGGTAACAATTGATGCTAGTGCATCAGCAGATGGATGGTAAAGTGCAAGTTTCTTGTGTTTCTCAACAATTGGTCTAGCTTCATATAAGGCCATAACTTCAAGTAAAGAGGCAAACGCATTGAACAAAACAGCAAAGAACATAGCAGATGAACGATAGTAGAAAGTACCAGTAGTAGCAGATAGATTGTAAAACAATGATGAAATAATCAAACCCATAATGATGTTAGAGATAACCGAAAACAACATAACAGAAGGATCACCTCTAAGCCTCCAGTAGTTTCTTAAAGCAATTAATTTGATCTGCATCCAGTAAGATACACGGTAAGATGATGCTGGTCTAAGATGATCGGATTGCTTAGTCTTGTGTGCATCGTGATAAACTGTTTGAGTGTTTTTCTGCTTACATTCTTCTAAGTAAGCATCAATATCTTCAATAAGCTTCTTGTATTCTGGTGACTTCTTCCAATAATCTTCAAACTCTTGTGGTGTTCTAGGAACCTTGTCTTCCCAACCCTTCTTAGCAACTCTCTCCGCTGGTGATGTGATAGATGTCAAGAAGTCCGCTGTAGTTTGACGATCTGGACATTGATATCCCATGTCTTCAAAGTATTTCTTCGCCTTGTCTCCTGGACCAAAATAGATTTGATGACCTTCGTAAAGTAAAACAACATTGTCAAATAGATCGTATGCATCTTGGGAACATTGGTAAATGGCAATCAATGGTGTGGTCTCAAGAATACGTGCAGATGTTTTCAACGCCCTAACAAACTCCAAAGCTGTAGCAGCATCCAATCCTCTAGTTGCATTATCCCAACATTCAATATTAGCACCACTCAACGATGCCTCCGCAATAGAAACTCTCTTTCTTTCACCTCCTGACACACCTCTGATATATTCATTACCAACCTTAGTGTTGACAGTGTGTGATAAACCATATGTTGCCATAGTGACTTGTGCCATGTGCTGTGCATACTCTCTTCTGGAAACACCTGGGAATCTGTTCTGTGGGGTTCTCATCAACGCAGCAAATTCTAATGTTTCACCAACAGACAAGTGAGGGAAATGGTTATCCATTTCAGCAGAGAAAATAACCTCACCTCTGTAATGTTTCTGGATATCATGTTGAGTTAATCCATCGTAACTGATAATAGAGTTCTTGTCAACCTTGAAACCATATGTTTGAGCTGCAACTGTTTTCAAAAATGTCGAGCAACCTGCACCTGGTCTACCGAGAACAACAGTGAGTGTACCAGGTCTAATTAAACAATCCATAGACTTCAAAATATCAAAATATCTGGAAGGGTCGTTACCTCTCACAGTGTCCATAAAAATATCTCTAGCAATTTTGAATGGGTAATTAAGAAAATTAGCTTGATAGTCAGCATCAGAAGAAATACCTCTAGCAACCAAATTCTTAGCAGCAAAACCTAAAGTGGTAGGCTTGTAATAATCTGTATCTGATTCAACTAGCTTTCTCAAATTTTTGATCCAGAACTTGGAGTCGAATTCATCTGAATTTGGATTTAATCTTGGGTCAATTGATTCATTGATTGGATTTTCACCTGGAACTTGGGACATTGAAGTCAAAGTACGTAACAACTTGACAGAAGCATTTTCTTCCTGATGGTAGCCAGTGGTTGGAACAAAAGATTGGACCTCTTCACCTGAAATGCTATCATCTCCATCGTTTAGATGATCAGCAACCTTACTTGATTGAGTGAATTTTCTTGCTAAATTTCTAACTTCTTCATTTGTCGCAGCATCAAAGCCTTGGTAGGTTGGGTTTTCTTCTGTTGAGTCAGACTGGGAGCCGTTACTCACAGAAATGGTATCCATATTGGTACTAAAAAGCTGTGATCGAGGAAGGGAAAAAAGAAGGGTAAAAAGCTGCCAACAAAAAGATAGAGTAGTGTAAAAATTCAGAAAAGTTAGCTGTTATTGATTTAAATTTGATGGGGATGGTTTAATTATCTTATATTTTGTTACATTTTGCTACTTCTTGGGACTTGTTTGTGTTGGAGAAGAGATGCGCGTCGGATGCTCGGGGAAAATATTCGTTTCTCTATGTGACTGTTACATTGTCATTTTGTGTCCACATGGCTAGAACATTGATGCCTTCGCGAGCTAATCTCCAAAGTTTGTAGTCGGCTGTCGTTCCGGTGGTTTTCTTATTTCCGCCTGGTAGAAGACAGATGAGCCCGAAGGAACACTCATGGAGATAAATTTAGCACACGGCAGAAAACCCATAGTACGCTTACAACGGCTTTGTGCTAAAACAGGACTGTCTATGTCTGACCTTTCTGTGTCTGTCTCAACTTTTCTTTTTACCGCTTTATGCCATTTTACAGCTGCTGTTTGACTTAGCCGCCACTCCTCATTTCAAGGTTGCTGCTCTAGACCCAACATTAAATTCGCGCAAGTCCATGATAGCAACGACTTATCTCGGACGATAAATGTATTTTTGTTCCGCAGGCCGCCGCGCCCGCGTACGCGTGCGTCCGACGTCGTCAAGAAACCGAGGCCCTGGTTCCGAGGACGCTGTGACAGCCATGCCTGTTTTCTGCATCCGAGCCCGGTTCAACTGGACGCCTGAGTTGCTTTTCTTTTGGGGCAGGCTGTGCACGGATGTTCTCAAGCATGTTTCTTGTGGGCACGTGAGTCACATATTTTTGGCTGGAGGCGGCTCGACTTTCTTACAGCGGTGGAGGCGCCGGTGTCCTGGTTGGAGTTGCCTCTTTGGGAAGATAACTGCCGCCACGATAACGGCTGTGCTGTTATCTGATTGAATTTCTCCAACAGATGAAGATCTCTGTACCCTGTTGATGCACGAGTAGTTCAAAAGAATTGTCTCACTTAGTCTCTTCCAGCTTTATATGATAGAAGTGGAGCTTCAACCAGCAGAAGCACAATGGTAGAAGAGACACAGAAGCTGATATCTAGTGAGTCACACGTGTATACGTCAGATATAACTGACAACTTACTGATCAACGGTTCATTACCGGATGAATCATCATACTTGAAGCTCTCACCTGTCACGACATCTACGTTTCAAGAGTTCAAATATTTATCAAAACACTCTGTTCCTCTGTTTCTCACTTTCTTTATGCAGTACATGGTTCAAATTCTTATTCCCACTTACTTTGCAAGTCAGTTAGGATCTCTCTATATGTCAGCAACAACATTATCAATTACCACTTTTTATTTAACAGGACCCGTGCTAGTCAATGGTTTTTCTTCAGCACTTGATACTCTTTGCTCTACTGCTTTTGGGGCAAAACACTTCCACAAAGTTGGGATATACTATATTCAGTGCACAATACTCCTCACGCTGTTAATTACTCCATCTATGATTTTTTGGTCAAATTCGGGTAAATTCTTCGACAAAATCACAACAATCACCAATCCAGATGATCATGAGCTTGCAGAACTGTGTACACAGTTTCTACAACTTTTCCCCTTTGTTGCTCCAGCAGTCGTCATTTTTGAATGCACAAAAAGATTCCTTCAATCACAAACTAAATTCTCTATTCCTACTAGAGTTGTCACACTTGGTATTCCTACATCGATCTGTTGTAACATATTCTTTAGAAACATTCTTTCCCCGGAAAATGCAGTTATTGGACCTGCAATCTCGTTTGTATGCACATACTGGCTAATGACAATCTCATTGATATCGTATGTACTCTGTATCGACGGTTACCAGTGTTTGCCCGGAAAATCAGAAATCAAAAAATGGAATTTATCTGATATTATAACTAACTGCAAACTTTTCTGTTATCTTGGTTTCCCTGGTATCATGATGATTTTATCAGAAGCATTTGCTTTCCAAGTTATAACTTTTTGCTCAACAACTTTTCCAAAAGATCAGCTTGCCGCACAAAGTATTGTCTCCACTTTAGCATCTCTAGCATTTCAACCTCCTTATGCTGTTGGTATATGTTGTTCGACTCATATAGCTAATATTATAGGGTCTCGTTCTGCAAACTATAAAGTAACTATGAAAGCAGTTTACCTACTAATGTGCACACTTTCAATTTTCAATTTCACCTGGTTTTTCGTATTTGGTAAACAACTTGCTTCATTCTTCACTGATGATGAATTGATTTTGTTGACAACTTCTAAACTTGCTAAGCTTATTGCAATTAATCAATTTCTCGATTGTTTCAATATTATCTGTGCCGCAGTCTTTCGAGGTCAAGGTCGACAGAATATTGGTTCAATGTTATCTATTTTTTCATACTATGTCATTGGTGTCCCATTGGAAATCTACCTGGGTTTCAAATTGAACTTACAGGTGTTTGGACTTTGGATAGGATTGGCTCTTGCTGTGAATTTCTTGTCAGTAGCAGAATTGATAATTGTTTACAAATCTGACTGGATTAAAATTATAGAAAAGAATAATAAAATCGCATAAATAATCTTGATACTTGATTATAGAACTTCAAGGTTTTAAAATCTGTGGTACTAGAACTACTCGACCTTATAACTACCATATATCATCAAAGCAATTATTGTAGTAAATACCCCACCTAAGAACCCACTCGTAAAACTTTTGGACCTATCACTGTTCTTTTTTACTTCATTCTCAATTTGAATCTTTTGTCGTTTTATCACAGTATCTTTCTCAGCAATGATATTTGACAACCTTGAACGTTCATCCAAACATTCAAGTTCTTCTAGTTTTCTTTTCATTCCACAGCTAGAACTAGACATTCCTAATGAAGCTGTGGTAGTATCAGTGACGTTTTTCTCTCTAGTTTCTAAACTAGTTGCATTTTCTACTTCTTTAATCGCTTCTATTTCACTCTGGTTTTCCGTATCTTTTATTTCATCAGTTTCTATCCCTAAATGAGGAGATTGTAGACTTTTGCGTGTTTCATAAATATCAGAATCAATCTCATCATCATTATCATTGACCTGTTTATTGTTATCTTCTGTAATACTGGTGGTAAATCCATCTTCCTTCTCTGATTTTAATGACTCAAACTTAATATTAGAGAAGATGTATTTTATGTTTTGAAAATACATGTTAAAATCTTCGAAACATAGTCGTTTGAAAGCATTGATAAATGAAACTGAATTAGTGATAGATATATCCAAAACGTTCCCTTCTTTTCTAAATAGCATCACCACAATTTTACATCTTTCAATCAACTTCATTGTTGAACACTGATCAAGATCCTTCTCATTGGAGGCAAAACCGATACATATACAGACGAAGTCTAACCTAGTTGCTACTTCATCTGTAACATTTTTAACAATTAATTCTGGCCCTAAAAATGCATATACTTGTCTTCCACTAACATTTACAATTTTGTTGGGGTATATTTCTAATGTTTTTGCACTTACATAGGGATCATCTATGTAAATGTGATGCCGATCATCGATCCTTCTAGAGGTACCATTTTTAGAAACTCTACCTATAATAACAGGTCTTTTCCAACCATTTTTCTTCACCTTAATCTTCCTTCGAATATATTTTGTTGAATTACTCATATTTATATTAAGTTAAATCAAGGTAAGTGGCATTTTACGACCAGAGTGCCTTACCTGATATTATGAGATCGGAATTGTGGAAGTCGCACCTCATCTCTTATTTTTTTTCTCCAACCAAGCATACAATCTCGGTAATCTTTAATACGACAATACACTGAAATACAAAAATCAAGCAAAAGAGGATTATTTAGTATTCTTTCTAAGAATTCCATTGAGCTCTTTCAGACCATATAAATACTGGGAAAAGTTAGCAGGTTTTGTATCGGAAACAAATAAAGGAATTGAGGGAAGCTCAAAATCGCCACAAGTAGATAATGGATATCCTGATAAGGAAAAGGGATGGTTATGCTCATTAGTAAACTTGAAAATAATTTGAGGATCTTTATATTCGATGTTATCTGGATAATAATCTTTAAAAAAAGGATAATGTGGGGAAGATACTGTCTTAAAATGCTTGAAAATTTCATACAATTTTCTTTCTATATGAAATCTTTCAACGTCTATCTTTTGTGTAGACATAAGAAATACAATTAACTCTGAATCAAAGGAAATGATTTCTTCTTGTGCCTTAGATTTTGGAGAATCTTGATCTGAAGAGACAATTGACTCTGGAGTTGACCCTTGTTGTATCAGGGGTGTCGTCCCTTCCTTCTCACCAAATTGAATGTCTACTTTCTCCTGAGACTCCTCTATTGGCAATGACTCTTTCAAATCATCAGTTTGTGATTCAGAAAAGTGACGTTCTATTAATTCTTGCTCTGAAGTTTGACTTGGCTCAAACTTTACTTGTATTTTTGGAGAATCTTGAAATACATTCACAACATCTAGCGTTTCTAAGTTTACAATTTTGATTGAGTCAAAAGTCAGATAGTTTGATTCGGTGAGACTCTGCAACTCTTCTTTCACCATTTTACCAAATGTATGAATATCCTTCCAGGCATAACCATTCGGCTCAAAAATAGTGACTATTTCTACACCACTGCAAGCTGCCCATGTCACGCATTTGGCAGCTTCGTATAGAACTCGAAAAATCTCGGAGGCCTTGTGTGTATGGTTCATTGAAACCCATTCAGCTCTTTTGGCCAAAACTTCTGCTACCACTTTTTTGTCTGGTGCAACAATTTTTTTCTCACAATCCAAAAAAGGCGTTGGTATCTCTGGTGGTTGTGGTACAACTAACGGGTTCATTTCAAAAATAAAAACTACATGTTCTGGAATATGAAATCTCCCCATGACTTTCCTGATTTCCAGTCTATTTTTGGGATTAATAGTTAACAGTGACTGCTGCATAATATAATTACCTGCTCTTGTTGGAAGCAATAGTAATTCCTTGTATCTTTGAGTGAAAGCATCATACCAAGACAGTCTTACTCTGATTTTGTTTGAGTGGAACGAAGTAGAGCTCAGTGTTGATGCTGGGCCCTTAATGGAGACATCTTCTGGGAAGGGCAACAGGGAAAGTAAAGACCAAAAATATGACTTGTAGATACCTGAAATGCTGTTAGAAATAGATCTTAGCCAAAGGTAGTATTGATAAAGAGTGAAATAAAAAGTCAAAAGAAACCTTAAAGCATTGTAAAATAAACCCATAAAATAATTCGCCCTTAACATTAACATATTGTTACTTCCTGGAGGTGTGTATCTTATTACTGAGCTAACATGGTTGAGCACCTCATCTTCCTCATAAATTCTAACTGTTGAAAAAAGGATATCGTCCCTTCTTAATCTTGGTTTTATGATTGAAGACTGAACTGATCCGGTTGTAAGATCTTCAACTGGCTCAAACTCTACCATAATTCCTTGATTCTCTTAAGTGAAGAAGTAAAAGGGTCAAGATGAGCAAGAAGAGCGTGCGTCATCATGAGCCTCCTTTTAAGTACGCTTCAAATAATGATAAAAACATAAGATTCCAGAATTTATGGAAACAAATTTCAGATATAAACTCTATGTAGAGGCTATGAAGCAACTATAAAAGAGACTTGATTTTCTCTTTACCTAAGGCTTGTAAATCGGAGTTACCACCGATGTGTTTACCATTAATGAAAATGTTTGGCACAGTTCTCTGACCAGTGATTTGTGCTAAAACACCTTGAATCTCGTCACCGTCTTCCATGGTGTCTAGCTCCAAAATATAAGCTTCAGGGTAAACTTCGTTAATCAATTTCTTTGCTGCAGTACAGTAAGGGCAGTAAGTTTTGGATGCGACAAAAACCTTTTGGGTCTTGATAAGGTCTTCAACTCGAGCGACAGTTTGTTGGGACATTGGTTTGGATGTGGAAAGATATCTTCTGATTACGGAAAACAACTTGAAAAGTATGAAAGTGAAAAGAAGAACTGTGATCAATTCCATTTACAGTAGGCCCCTACCTCAGCATTGGGAATCTATACTATTGATTACAAACGCCACATTTTTTGTGTAAGAGGAACAGGTCGATATTCTCGCTTGCGGAAAAAATTTAAGTAGTAATAATTCTAGGCTGAGCTCAAAAAACATTCTGATGTAAAAAGTCAATTCCAAGGGACACATAATAATGCTATATCGTTAGTAATTTATATGTTTGTTTACATGACTAAACTAAAGAGGGAAAATATATACTAGAACAATCCACTTTTCTTTAAATTCTGTTGTATCACCATATCAGTCACTGCGGTCATAATGAACTTCATAGACTGCGTATCAGTTGCACATGTTCGATGAACATAGATTGGACGTTTGGATTTATTTAAACTCAAAAATAGCTTTTCAAAGTATTGAAGAGTGTCTTCGACATCATTACTTTTTCCGTCGTAATCGGGAAAATACTTCCTTACAGGTGATTTCCTAACCTTATCCTTCAATAGGTCAACTTTGTTCAAAAATAAAATAAAGGGAGTATCCGCAAACCATTTCGAGTTTACAAGTGAATCAAAAAGCATGATTGCTTCATACATTCGATTTACACGTTCGTCCTCAAATAACATTTGATCGTATTCTGAAACTGCTAACACAAAGCAAGCACACGTAATGTCTTGAAAGCAATGAATCCATTTCTTTCTCTCTGATCTTTGCCCTCCTGCATCTAATATCTTGAACTTTAAGCCATTGATATTGAAGTTGGTTTCAGTAATACCTGTCGTCTTTATTCTACCTTTCAAAATATCGTCATTTGTACAGATGTAATCTTCATCAGCATAGTTATGAACTCTTTCGAAAAAGTACGGCGCCGATCCTTCCAGTTGAAACAAATTCGACTTGTTAAAACACTGTTTGATACCTGCATCCCCTTTCCATATTTTGTCAATCGCATCAGCAATGTCCGCTTTCGAAGCATTTTCGGTTTTCACTGATATTGGGCTATTAGGATCATCGCCAGTGTAATCATTCAGAAGTTTATAAATTTCTCTATGCTCATCAGTTGTATTGTTTGTGACTAGAGTTTCACTCAAAGATCCAGCATCTTCTAACCATCCTATGTCGGCTTTGCCGCTACTTTTGTTTCGTCTCTCCATTACACTTTTTTCACTGTACTTGCTCAAGTACTCTTTTAAAAACTCTACACCACCTGCCGCAGGAGTGTCTATACTTTCTAACGGTTTATAGTTTAAAATAATTTGTTTGTATGGGTAAAGTGGAGATTTGGGGTCGTCCGACTCAAGCTGTATACCCAAATTTCTAGCTTGAATAATCAAGGTTTGCATACTTGCAACTGTATCTGCCCAAATAATATTTTTATACTGAAATTTCTCTTGCGGGGAAAACCCTCCAAGATGTAGTAATCGCATTTGTTTCAAAACAGTAGATTTACCCGATTCACCAGCACCTAACAAAAGCATTTTAACTTGTTTTTTCATATTTGCCTTACTTTGTTGCATCATCTTTTCCAATCTCATATCCTGTAATTTTTGCAGTTGCTCCATATCTGGCTGCCGTGTATTAACTTGACGGCTAGAAAAAGCCGCATTTTGAGATGTGTTCTCAACTGGTGTGCTTGCTGTGCATCCCATTTATTGTAGTTGTTCTGGAAAATATTTGTAGTTATAGAAACGTTTAGTTTTTTTTCATCAAAAATAAAAAAGCAACAGAAAAGGCTAAAAATGATAGCAAGGTTTTGTAGGGTTAATAGATTGTCTTCAGCTGGAAACTAGGTAAATACTGAAAACTAAGTAAAATCTAAAACCTGAGTATATTTTTTAGCAGTTTCGATACAGTGAAATTAGTTTACCAAACAAAGACCAACAGCACCACCACTTTCCCTGAGACAGTTTCCCCTGTTTGTCTCATATCATGTTTCATATTGTGCACAGCCTTGGTTCCTATTTTTCACACACCTCAGGTTCCCAATTGTCAGAGGTGGGAAGAAAGGTTACAAAGTTTTCTCATAATTAATCCTAATCCTTATATCAACAGTAGCGGAAAGAACTGGAAGTAATCTTTGATTTACAAAAGATTTAAAACGCTGGTCTTTTGTAGCTTCTCTTTTTGAAAAGGTTTCAAAATTTTACAGAGGTGTTGAAGCTACAATAGAAAACATATTAAACAGAGACATCCTCATAGCTAGCGAGAATATTGTAAATTTCGTTTATAGAAGATATACTTGCTGTATGAGCAGTTTCTATGGTTTGTATAGGTTCTGATTTCTCCTGTTTTAACGAACTTAAAGATTGTGTTGTTTCCAACTTTTTTTTATTATTTGTTTGTATCTTTTCCTTCGGAGGGTTAATACCAACTTTAGACCGTGTAAATAGTCTCCACTTTGACAGTCTTCTGGGTTTTTCGGTTGATTTGGTGGAAACATCATTATCAAGGCGTGATATGCTCTCATTTTTTTTTCTCTGGGCATTCAATTTGGCTACCAGTTCATCGATTGCATTGATTCTTCCTAAACTCTGGTTCAAATCTGTTCTAGGGAAAAAACCATTGTCGGCTGACACAATCTTTTTAACGTTTCTGGTTATAAACTTGCTTAAATTTGGATGTTTTGATTGTATAACCAGTGTTTCAAGCAATTCAGAATTCAATGTACTTCTACTTAATGGGCGAAGAAAATGTTTTCGTTTCTCATGATTTTTTTCGTGAAGTCTTCTTAAATCTTTCAACTCAACAGAGCCAATATTATTTCTTTTGAAACTAAGCATGGTGCCTTTTGAAGGTGGTGTATCTCTACTGAAAAACTCCGCCCGTTGAATTAGTGGCAAGATTTTATGCTTTTTCTGCATTGATATCTTCTTCCAAGTGACCTTCTCATTGTATGTGAGTTTTCCGTTAAGCTCAAACCCCACTGCTTTCCGATTTTGTGTTACAGGTGATTGTATGCGCTTTTTTGATAAAGACAGGCTTGTATGCCTTAGTTCTTCTTCCCCCATTGTAAGACTTTCCACTTTGGGATTAGACACAACATCAATTTTTGTCTGAATATTTTCACCGTACAGATTACTTGAATCAGTGATTATCTGACTTCCTGCTACGTAGTTGTTTCTTTCAGAAATTTTCAAAGCTGCTCTGCTCTCTTTGCGCTGTCGCCTATGTTTAGTAAGCTTTTGAGTAATATCATTTCTTCTGGTCGAAGCAACACTTGCTATTAGCTTTTCTTCAAAAGACTGAAGAGATGAAACCTCCTCGTCTTCGATCGGTACAAAGATACTTGGAAATTCTGAGTTGAATCCCTTCCGAATTACAACAGTTTCCAAATTTGCATGACATTGGTTATTGTTTTCCTTGTTGCTTCCATGATCCTCAAAAATAGTAAATCCTTTTCGTGAAAGATTATTATTTAATAGGTTTTCAGGATCCTTCAAACTTGCTAGTGGTATTCTTGTTTTTTTATTGTGACTCTTTGGTTTTTCCCAGTAAACTTCCCAATTGCTATGGACAACTTCTTTGCTTGAAAGAAAATTTTCATACTCTTGGTTACGTAGTGACACTAAAGGTACATTCCTTAACTTCGTTGTTAGCATGAATGGATTTTTATTGGGATCTCCTGAACCCCAAGTATAAATTATCCAACGGTGGACTCTGATTTTAACTCTACGAATCCGACCCTTTAAGTGATGGTGATGGGAACTTCGATTTTCCCAAGCACGCAACATTCAATGTGAAGGCCCTATTACTTTACTTGAAACTCTGAAGACTCTTAAGCAAAGAAAACTTTCTGAACTTTTTAACAGCAAAGAAATCTATAGGGGTGTAGTTATTCCCCGAAATGATGCATTTGCTGTATAATGCTAACATCGGGTGGGTTGCCCCGGCAAAATAGATAAAAGATTGATAAGCCATGCGTCGTGAGAAATCATTTTCCCCTATTTTACTACATTTTTTAATCGTTATACAGAACCTACTAATCGTATGATTCATAATTTGGACATGGTTGTAAACTTATACTTCTATAATAAAAGAGATTTAAGTCTACTCAATGGTTACCTAATAAACTCATGAAACTCCTATTGATTAGCTCCTTTAACTCCTTGTAGCTTATAATTAAGCAGTTCATTTCATCGGGGCTCACTAGAAGCAAATTCTCTTCAACCCCGGCGTCAAGCTTGTTCATGCAGTTGATGACGTGTGTCAAATCAACTACAGGTTTTCCAGCTTCATCATATTGATGGAAAACATAGTCTTTGAATAACTTGATGGGATACCTTTCACCTGTTTCGGACCATGAACCATCTTGTACCATTTCAGGCCTTTCACTAATAATATCAAGCTTTGCAAAAAGTCTAACTAATCGTGCATTTTCAAGTTCTCTAGTTAGGTTTGACTCCATCATATCACAACTATTTTGTAGCCCATTCATTATCTTAAATAACATCGGTGCAATCATTGTCTGTATATCAGCTATTGTTGGCTTTTCAGATAACAAATGAAATAGCAGTTCCTTAAACTTCTCCGAGTACTTAAGGGTAGGAATAATATTTCTGGGATCTTCTGATTTAGCTTGAGTCATTGTGGTAGATTTTGCCAAAAAGAAAATAAGCTCACCCAAGGCCTTCAAATCACGGCACTCATTATTGCTTGATTTAGCATTCACATCACCTTCTTCCTTGCTATTCTCATTCAATTTCCTCAAATCTTTTAATATTGTGTCAATACTTAATGCCGATAATCTTATTCTTCCCTTATTGGTGATAATAATTTTAGAGGGATCCAAAGAGCCAACACTAAAACCAAACTTGTTAACCTCAATAATAGCGTTTAAAAGTTGGCTAGTATAATTCCAGAGACAATCTTCAGTGATAAGCTCCGGGTCCTTGCCTGGAAACTGCATGAAATGGTTTTCCAAAAGAGTAAGTGATAGTGGATAATAGTCGTAAATTAAAATCAACGAATTATCATTGAAAGCACGTGTAGTGAAGACATCATAAACCTTGACGCAATTCGCACAATTGAGCTTCTTCCATTTCTTTACCGATCTTAGCACAGATGCTGATGTTATGGGCACATTTTGCAATCTTCTCATGGTATAAAGCTTTCCATCTTCGTTCGACATGCATTTGTAAACTATTGAGGTATAGCCAAAAGATTTCGTGCTGTAGTCAAAACTGTGATCAATAGGGTATAAAGAGTGATAGATACCAACATGAGCTGGCAAATCAAGGTCATTGTTGGACACAGATTTCAAACTTTCCTCATTTTTTAACTGAAGGTATTCCCTCAAAGAATTGTCAATAAAGAGATCATTTACAGTCCTTTCATTTGGCTTCTTATTTAGCTCAATATGTGGTGGTGGTGGCGGTGCATAAAGTAAGAAGTTTGGAGGAAACAAGTTGGTATTTTGATAGAAAGGCTCTTCCGCTGCAGGGTTGTATACATCAATTCCGCTAGTTGGGTTCGTCAAAGATGTGACAGGGGTAAATACCGGTGCTGTATTGGGATTGAAAGAAGGGGTTTTTAAGGTGGATCTCATAGAGCTAAAATCATTCAAAGGACCATTTTCTTCTGCATTGTTGACTTTTTCCAAAGCTTCACTTGTAGAAGAGCTTTGAAGTAAATTGGACTCAGATTTTGACGGCACAAATGTAGGAATTGTTTCTAATGATGGAGATAGTGTGGCAAATTTGTTCACCGCAGTAGGAGTAAATGCCGGTGAGTCAACTTTAAACTTCTTAGCAGTATCCTTCACAGATGACTTAATCGATGCAAGTTCGTTATCAGCCTTTGAGGTGGACACTCCATTGGCTTGAGAAGGTTCGTGGCTCTTGAGACTGTCTTCCTTTGGATCTCCCTTTAAGTCGTGATTATATGAGCATCCTTTGTGCTCAAACTTACAAAACCCATGTATTTGAATATTTCTGCACGGAATATTCTTTGCCCAATCGTACTGTGTTGTAGACATTCTTGTCAATGATAGTGAGTAAGACTAGAAAAAAAAAAATATCAAAAATTCACAGTGGTATTGCAATTCAAAGAATTGAGCCTTGGTATGCAGTAAACCTATCTTCACCAATTTCACCAAAAAGTTGTAAAACTGGTAGTAACGTACAGTAAAAGGATAATTGTTCAACCTGATAAAAGAGTAGTGAACATCTGTGGAACAGAATTGAAGTACCAATTCGAATCTAGAACACTAAGCGACAAAAAAATAATTCAAATTAAGATTGGTTGGGGTCAACTGGGAATTGAACCCAGGGCCTCTCGCACCCAAAGCGAGAATCATACCACTAGACCATTAACCCCACAATTTTTAATTTGAAATTGTTCCCTCCGTCCGGGATCGAACCAGAGACCTCAAGATGTCTTACACGCTAAATATCAAGCGCACCATTACAGTCTCGCGCTCTTCCAACTGAGCTACAGAGGGTCTAACATTTTGTTAAAGATGTGTTGCTAACAGAAGTGATTCCTAGTATTATTAACGAAAAAAAACGAAACAAAATAGCATCTTGTAGCAAGGTTTCCGCAGGTTCGACCATTTATGTGATTTACTTTTTATTCATCTTTTTAAAAAACGCATCAAAAATTCATTCCGCCCTTGGGCTGCTGCTGCTGCTAACAGGGAAGCCTTAGAAAAGATTCTCATCCAGAATAGGTTCCCTCTCCATCAAGTTTATTCCATCCTATACTACACACTTTCATCATTGAACTGCTCATCGGTACAAAATATTACCTCCTTGCTGTTTATGTCAAAGCTCATTGATTTTATCATCTGTACAAAACATTGCTCATGAATATGCGAATGCTAGCAAAATCTTTCATTTCTTCACGAAAGAGAAATGTACAATCCTTAAAATTTTGATTTGCTCCCAAGGTCATAGTCTCTACCACAAAATGCTCTGGCTTCATAGAATTTTGGTTTACTGTGCACGTTCTGAGTATGCGGAACATTATATCGAGATTTACCTGGTCTCCGGATGATTTTGAGCATATATTGTTTCGCTCCATTTTATTATAAAACTTCCAAGAAACACAGCTAGCGAGTTCACTTGCTAACCAAACTAAAAGCCACATATTATATTTTTTTGATTTCATCTACACTAAAGCAATAGTTATCGGAAGATTTTTCATAGAAACGAACGGTTAACGTTACACTAATTCTCATAAAATAGAGAATTGAACACTTCTAGTCGTTAAAACTAAAAGTGGTATATTTATATACTATTAGAGTAGGAACTAATAGTAAGCGAGGCTCGCAGACCTAGATGATGGGCGTGAAAGTGAAGGTTCGTATTAGCTAGAATCTCTCTGACTAACTTCGTTGTCCAACGATCTTTCATTAGATCCTTCCCAATGGCGGGGAAAACTATATACTTTATATAGAATTCAGAAGACACTTCCACAGCCCGCTTCCCACGTACATGAATCACCCAAGCGCCAAAACTATGACTGTTGATTGTTTTACAAGGTTCCTTCATAGAGATCTGATTCAATTGATTCTAGAATTCTCCTCTTTTTGAAAGCTTTTGAAGTTTGCTTGCTTGCTTTTGAAGTTTGCTTGCTTGCTTTGAAAATTCTATTCGCCAAAGTTTCAAAAACGCAGCAAAAGTGAGGCATTAACTTTAGAAATATATGAAGTCGCCCAACTTATCTGGAGTTTGAATTTAAAATATTTCATGAATTTGAATTGATACCTTGAAAACTTAACCAACAGAGGAAAAGCTATTCGTTAAAATTTCACAAAATCACATTTAATGTTCAACGTAGAAAGAAACTTCTTGATAAAGTTATAGTACTCCAATACATGTCAAATTTACACAAAGCCAACCATTCCAGTCAGCTCATTTTTAATAGCGGCTCCCCAACATACCCGATCAGGATATTGGATGGCCTGTTGAAATGTGTTAGGTAGGCCAGGATTGGAAGAAACAACAGAGAAGTCAAGTGATACCATTGTGACTCAAGAAAGATTGTTCAGCAGCAGTCAGGTGCATTCTTTTAGCACCCTGGCGCTTGGGAAATTTAAGAAATAATAGCATTAATAGTGGAATTGGAACATTACAATCCTAGTTTGTTTCACATCAAGATGAACAATCCGTTTACCCGTAGTTCACGGAAGCGTGCACAAGAAAAGGCGTTCCTTGCCCAACGACAGCTTGACAGAGAGACTAAAAATCAGTTGAATAGTAGTTTATATGAATCACAGAAGGCTATTATGGGTCAGATCGTCAATGGCGGCGGTCCGGCAGGTAGTGGCGGGGTGGTGAAGTCAGACCTTCAAGAGAAGTACGATTACGAGAGGAGAGTAAGGGAAGTGATAACTAGACATTCCCTGAAATTCAATTACAGATTAGCCTACTTCTCAAACATGTAATTGATTCACACGCTTATTCTCAATAGACTATGTAGTACTTTCGCATGGAAACCATAATGCACAAGTGTATCTAGATTGAAAGAAAAGAATACGTGTGGTAAAAGAGTACATATTGCGATACTTTACATCATAAAGCAACCTCCTAAATTTAGAACTTCATTAAATTTTCGAATTATTGTGCTTGTGCGGTAACTACTTAGGTATTTTTTACCCCATTAGGAAAGTATTTACGAAGAAAAAAAAGTGCTGTACCTGTCATAAAAGTCCCTTGATATCATAATTCTGACTTTGCCGTTTTCTGTCAAACTGAGAGGAATCCACTTTTCTTTTCCACTGTAAACTAAACAACAACTACCGGAAAACGTCGAAGAATGACACAGGCAAAATTCACCGTCCATCAGCTGAATAACTTTCAAAACAATACAGATGACGACTTGGCTATCATACGAAAAATTTATACACTGATGTCTTCAGCTTTCAGAAAACCACTTTCAACAGAAGATTTTGTACGTTTGGAGATGGAACATTATCAGGATACGTCATCATATACACAATTTTTTTACTTGACAGCTGAGAATGGTGATATTGTATGCACCCACGAAGTTATTCCTCGGAAAGGATATCATGATAATAGTGTGAATCTGCTGATTTCAATGGTTTTTACCAATGAAAAATACAGAGGTCAAGGAATAATTGGGAAACTTATTAACTGGGTGATTAACTACTACGAGAATCATGGCGTTGATGATAATACCATTGCTGTGTCCGAATCAATTGAGAACGGTAAAATAGATGAGTACCTTGAAGTTGTTCTTCCTCAAAAAATCCGCAGTTTTAACAGAGTTCACTGGTCTTTATATAGTATTGTTGACACTTTTTATACCAAGTTTGGATTCTCTCCATGTTATGATATCAACTGGCTAGAAACTGACTCAACAAAATTTGAAAGTATAGAGTTTTTTCCTAATAGTAACGAAAAAATACTATCCTCTGATGAGGTTATCAACAAAATAAAACAAGAGAAATATTGGTTCTCCATGATTTCAAATGAAGATTATCATAATTGTTCAATAAAAGAAACTACTATACCAGGCTTTATTGAAAGATACAAGTTATATATCAAAAACCACGAGTCAGAGTTGGGATCTAAAGCTGCAATTGGTGATGTTTTTGGATTGGAATTATTAAACGGCGAGAAAGAAACTTTAATTTGTGTTTGTCCCTTCTTTTTCATGAATAGAATTGCGGTGACCAGGGTATATACTGAAGAGAGAGATATCGAAGCTTTTGCTAGTCAATGGAACAGAGCTTTGCAGTTTTTATACAGTTACGCTGCTAAAGTATGGGAAACAATTCCTCCTGTTTCACCCGAAGAGAAAATTATTATGGTTGCTAACAATGACTTTGTTAGTAGCGAGAACACTATTAGCACAGAAATGTTTTCCGATTTTGTCACATCGAATAAATCTTGGGAAAACCATGGCAAAGGTATAGTGTTACCACATATCAGGGATTGGAAACTTCATAGAGAAACACCTTCAAAAATTGCACACAATGGATACTGGTCTTTCATGTAGATTTGTTTTTCTAAATATACAAAAGTTTTTTATATAGTAATTTCTATTTTCTTGGCCTTACATCATCTATCCAGTTTTGTGTACTCATTTGAGTTAATCTTGATAATGCTCTAGCGAAAGCAAATCGTTCTTCATCCAAATGAGCAAACATAAACGCTTTCTTTGCAATGTCTTTGTCAAAACCGTGTTCGGAAACCAAGGAATCATTTTCCATCTTGTAATCAATCTCTTCTGCAGTTTTGTCTGATAGGGCAAAAATACTCTCCCCGATGTTCTCAGGTTCAACAAAAATATCTTTGAATGGAGCGGCAGCAGTAACAGCAATTCTAGAATGATTATCATAAACAGCATCCAAAAATGTAATAAATCTACGAACCTCATCACGTTGATCGATTGTCAAGTAAGGAATATCTGTCACTATAATAGATTCAAAACTTGTTGCTAACGTTAAGTAGTCTCCTGCGGCTAACGGTTGTCCACAAAGCTCTCTGAAAGTAAATTGAGCAACATAAGGAGGTGATGCCTTAGGAACAACCAGATCCCTGCCCCAAATACGCAATCTAATGTCATATTCAATTTCATGACCTTGACTGAAAAAAGAGTACCAATTATTAACGTGGTCCTCTCTTGCCTTCTGACAAGCCTTTGAAAAATATTTGACACCAGGTTTAGGGAAGTAGTAGGCAGATGATATCGGTTTGGGAATTTTTCTATAATCTGTTGGCGAATTCAAGTAAATGACATGTGTAACATCTTTGATTAGCTGAATACAAGGAATAAAAGACTCTCTTTGTATACCATTTATGTATAAATCATCTGGAGCTCTATTAGAAGTGGCGAATAAAACCAGACCATGATCTTCTTTCAATACAATATCTAGAAGACGTCGTAATAACATAGCATCGGCAACGTCGGTCACCTGGAATTCATCGAAACACAAAACTGTTGCAGTTTTGGATAATTCCCATGCTAGATAAGGCATAACATCAATGTCATCTCTATTTCCATGCTGTACTTTTAGCTGATGCGCTCTTTTGTGAATGTTTTGCATGAATTGATGGAAATGTAATCTCTTCTTCGTCAGATGCGAAGGAATGGTATCATAAAATAAATCCATCAACATGGTCTTACCACACCCAACGTCTCCATAGAGATATATCCCACGAGGAATGTTTTCATTATGTGAGGAAAGCTCGGCCTTTTTTGAATTGAAGAGTCCAGAAAATATACTGGTTAAAGACGATGAACTTTTGATTAACTGCCTCGGTCTGGTTATATCTGGTTTTGGAACATCTGGTGCATGATAAACTGTCAATTGGGTATACAAATCTTCGACACTGCTCAAAATTCCCCTCTGGAATTCGTCATTTCTCAACTTACCTTGAGCAACTCTCTGGTCATACAGGTTGACTGGTGAAATCCGGGTTTTCGAAGAAATGAAGCGCTCACTTTTTTTCAAAGTGATGCAACAAAAACGCACTAGCTTGGGCATCAAACTACCCTTTACCAGCACTTGCATTAACTTCTATCCCCCACAAATTAAATTTTATTGGTTATTGGTGTTTGAACGAGAGAGAAAGATTGTTTAAAAAACGTGTATACGGTCTTGAGAATTAGCCGACAGTCAGCATTATTCTTCGGAAACAATATCGCGACTGAAATAGTCTATTCATTCAATCCTGGCTGTGCATCAGGTGCGTTGTTTTCTTCTTCTCCGCTCAATTCCATGTCAAGATTGATCTCGTTTTTGTCTTGATACTTCTCGGTGCTTTCATCCGGAGCAACGTTAGCGGCAAAAGCATGTACTGTATTTTTAGGGCCTGTGCTGGATTTAATAAAACCAATCTGGTCTTTTATTTCGGGAATACTTTTTGACTCACTAACAGGAGTTCTCAACACTTCTCCGTACATATTTTGTAAATATTGTTTTCGTCTCAACATGTCCTTATAAGTGCTTTCATCCCCGTTTTTCAACTCGAAGTTTTTGAATATATCCCACAGTAAAGACCGATCAGATTCGTTTTTGTTGAATTGCATAATATTCTCTGCAGCATACTGCAATACTTCCCGTGCCTTGTCTATTTCATTCATAGCAACTTCAACTCTAACCAAACCTTCTACAATACTCTCAACATAACCGGGGACTTGAACACTCAACTCTTCAAGTGCATCCAAAAAAACATCGGCAACCCAGAAAATATCTTTGACTTCAACGGTGTTGACAATTAGAATTTTGTACAGGGTAAGTTTATCTTCTTGTCTCTCCATTTCATCAATTCCTGCTTTCAATATTTTTAGACTTCTCATTTGAGACCCATAGTTAAACTCCCAGTCAGCATACAATATATATATATCTCTGAATCTGATTGAATCTTTCCCTTGTGAAAAATAGTCTATTGCCTTCTCGAATATCTCTCTTACCCGTTCTTTCTCCCACTCTAGTTTGTCCCAGTATTTTAAAATTTTATTAAGGTAGATAGTAAGGAGTATATCTTTAGACTTACGGCTGAACATATTCAATCCTCGCTCAAATATTGAGAAACTTTTCTCATAGTAACCGTTTTCCTCTAGATAGTTGCAATAGTTGATCACTATGACACCAGTTGCAACTTTCAGTTCTAGAGCATTATCATATGCGCTGCAAACAAAATCAAAATTCTTGGTGTTTTCCACCAAGTCCAAATACAGGCTCCATATTGAAACACTTTTAAAAATTTTCATGCTGATATTGTCTTGACTATCTTCAATATTTGTTTGCCCAGTGAAAATTTCCTTTGGAATAGTGATAGCTAATGTAGCTATATTGGTTGCTTGATCGAGATCACCTGCTTGAATCTCACATTTGATCCATTCCATCCAGACTGTTTCTAACTGGGAAAAGTCGGTCCATTGGACCTTTGTGGCGGTCTCAAATAACAATCTTGCGTTTTTCATGTCTCTCTTTTCCAAATATATTTTTGCATAATCACACCAAATTTGTGCAAGTAATAGGCGCTCGTCACTGGATACAGCTTCCGGATTCACTTCTTGCACAGCTTTAGCATAGCACTCAAGAATTTTTTCTATTTGGATCTCTTTTTGTCGAAGAATCTTGATTCTTTCTAACCATGAGCTTGGACTGTTAACATTTTGCCTAATTTTAACATCATTGAGAAGTAGCTCTCTATTATTAAGTAGAGACTCAAGTTTACCAATTAGATCTTCAATGTTTGTAGCATCATTTTCAGCTAAATATTCAATTCTTTTTTCCAACTCCTCTGTCAAAGAATCGAAAAGCATTGTAAAGTCTTTAACGGTTAATGAAGAATTCATATTCTTTTCTAATAGCTTCACACCATCATCAAATTTATTATGATATATTAAAAATCTAGCATATTTGATTGTAATCACACTTTGTTGATCTGGAAACTTCCCTAGAATTTTTTTATATAAGTTAGCAACAAAAATCTCATTTTTCCTTTCATGTTGAGATAATTGCACAAGTTTGTCAAAATAATTTCTATATAAATCTAGTTCGGATTGGTTGAATTTTAAAAGCAGCCTAGGCTTAACCAATTCTTTGAATAAAGTCTCAAATTTCAATATTTTATCCTCCGACTCCAAAGATTCAAGTAGTTTATGGAAAGTCTGATCTATGCTCAAAAGATTAGGACTTTCGGATATCCTCTTCTCATTCAAATCAGCTGCAAACGAATTTTGCAGAAAAATCATGTAACTGAAAAGTAGATCGAACTGAGCAGTCAAATTCATCTGCTCTATTTGCAGCACTTGATCAAAAACTATTTCCCAAATTGCTAAATGATTCTGATACCTCAAATTTTGAAAAGAGAGATTAATAACATTAAGCAGATGTATTATATCTATGTGCTTCTTATATAATAGCAGAAAGTTTAGCCAATGAGTCCAAAATCTAGTTTCATAATTCCATTTCTCAATATTTTCTTTGAAACAACTATTAATTTTGTTAAGTTCTTTAGGATTGTAGGTGAAATGTCCAATGAAGTCAATGTAATAGACAATAAACTCTTCCCATATTTCATAGGAGCTGCTAAAAGCCCAAGATTGACGATATAAAATGTATAGCAACTGCTCTTCTGATCTGATCTTGCTTTCAATAGAACTTGATTGAATCTCAAGCCTTTTATGATTTATATAATTGCTCCATGCATCCTTATCCTGACCGTTTTCCAGTAACTTGAGTTCATAAGGTATATCATTTTCTTCTATATTATCTAATAAAAAGTTCTCATCACTCATCTTGATCAAATAAGTGAAAAAATGGGTTAAGCTCTTGTTCGATAGGGATTCAGTAATATAAATGGGGTCAAGATTCTTTTTTTTGACCCGTGCACCATGAAGGTCGCTAACATGAGATTACACGATTTGGCTGCTTAGACCTATACAATAAGTGGAAAGAAAGTATGATAACTAAATTCCGATAGTTGAAAAATTCAACACTATAAGGAATAGTATACGATGTCTGGAGCAGCTAACAGGTATGAGATAATTGTGATTGGATTTTTTGAGGAAATACACTCAAAAGCACAATTACTACCACATGGTGGTAGTTTTCCATAAAGATTTCGTTACTAACATACACTGCAATCTATATAGAGAGCAAGTTTTTCCAACCCGTATGACACTTGGTGTCATGAAAGGAAAATTAAAAGGTGCACAGACAGGTTACTCCTTATTAAAGAGAAAATCAGAGGCATTGACGAAAAGATTTAGAGATATAACGAGAAGGATTGATGATGCAAAACGGAAGATGGGACGTGTGATGCAGACAGCTGCATTTTCATTAGCTGAGGTGTCATATGCTACAGGTGGTAATATTGCATTTCAAATTCAGGAAAGTATCAGTAATAATGCAAGATTTAAGGTTAAAGCAAGGCAAGAAAATGTCTCCGGTGTTTATTTACCACAATTTGAGGCAGATATTGACGAGTCAATCAATGATTTTAAGATGACTGGTTTAGGTAGAGGTGGTCAACAAATTCAGCGTGCAAGGGAAGTTTACAGTAAGGCAGTAGAAACATTAGTTGATCTTGCATCTCTACAAACAGCATTTGTTATTTTAGACGATGTTATCAAAGTTACCAATAGAAGAGTCAATGCAATTGAACACGTGATTATTCCAAGGACAGAGAATACTATTGCTTACATTAATTCTGAATTAGACGAGTTAGACAGAGAAGAATTTTATAGATTGAAAAAAGTTCAAGAAAAGAAACAGATAGCAACAGCTGCTGCTGAAGCAGCTGATAAAGCTAAGAAAATTGAAGAAGAAAAAAAGAGATTGGAAGAACTTGAGAAGCACGAGGCTGAAGACACGGAGAAACTGTTGGATGCTGCTACAGTTAGGGCTCCAACAGAGGACATGACGGTAAAGGAGCCAGCTTCAACCGAACCGCTCGTCACAGAAACAGAGGAAGATGTTATTTTTTAATGAATCGTAGATGATAATCAACCCCTTATATCTTTCATATCCCCATTTACAATTAGTAACAAAAAAAAAAGGTTCAACAGTAAAAGGTAGTAGTTGGACGATAAATTTTCGGCTAAATTTTTGCTCAGTAAAAATTATGTTAATCAGAATACCGAGAGTTGATGCCTCATTAAACTTCAGATCTCAGAAAACTATGCAATGATCACACTGAAACATATAGTCTCCTTGTTAATATTGACAGCCTCACTTTGGATATTAGTAAATGGTTCAGATTACACACATTTGTTGACAAAATTTGCAATAGACACGTATGAATATCCTGATTCGTTAAATGTTGATTTAGTTGAACCGTTATTAGAAGGCATAGATGAAGAACAGATAAGGCTAGATATGTTAAAATTAACAAAAGAGCTTCCACCTGATAGATATTATAAATCAGAAAATGGTTTGAAAGCTTCTCAGTACTTGTTTGAATATTTAAGAGAACTGGTGACGGAAGGTAAAAATATCGATTTTGAGATGAGTTTTTTTGAGCATCAATGGATACAACCTAGTATTATTCTGCGAATTAATGGTGAGTCAAACGATACTATTATTATTGGGTGTCATATTGACTCCATTAACTTCAATTTCAATCAGGCTGCACCAGGTGTAGATGACAATCTTAGTGGAATTGTTACTGTTACTCAAGCTTTGAAACAATATATAAAGTTGACAAACTTTGGAAATTTAATACCTAAGAACTCTCTAGAGTTTCATTTTTATGCAGCTGAAGAAGTTGGCGTGATAGGATCGACTCAAGTTTTCAGAGAGTACAGAGAAGAAGATAAAAGAATTGTTGCAATGTTACAACAGGATATGACAGGATACACTAAAAAATCAATAGAATCTGGGGAAGTAGAGCATTTTGGATTAATAACTGATTATATTTCAAACAGTTTAATGAGTTTCATCAAGAAACTATCCAAGGAATATACAAGTATTCCAATGTTTGATACTACGTGTGGGAAAATTTGTTCGGATCATGTTTCAGCATTGATGTTTGAATATCCAAGTATCTATGTCTTAGAGAGTAAGGTAGAATTAGGTAATCCTTATATTCATACAAAAGACGATACTATTGATTTGATTGACTTTAATCACATAAAGGAACATGTTAAACTTACTACAGCATTTATGTTAGAACTGGTAACACAGAATATCCATAGATCAAAAAAACCTCAGGACATTGTTCAATTCAAATTTATTGACTTCCTTATACTTGTAGCAATGCATGAGACAAAAAGATTTGTTTACAGTGTATTAATCTTTGCAGCTCTTGTTGCAACAATCTATGTAACATACCTTGACTTTAGATCCCCTTCTCCAACACCTGAAGATGACCAGAAACAATCTCCACCAGAAAAACAAGAACAGCCCTGGAATGGATCCAACATGTCCCCACTCACGAAAAAGAGGTCATCGAAAGGTAAGAACAAAAGATCGTGATTCATTGACAGAGATGAGGGAGGAGGTGTCATCAAAATGTGGGGTGAGAATTAGATAAGGGGCTCGGTCATTTTTCTTTTAAGGATATAAAAGTTGCTTATCGCCCCCATACTTCATATTCAAGTTAAAACATATATTACTTTATTATAACTAAAGATAGATAAAGCTATATTTCAATAATAAAAATGCTATTTGACTTAATGCGACACAATTTAACAAAGCAGACGATTACTGCTCCAACAATTGCAATTGGCTTTATGGGTGGTGTTGTCTTACCAATATTATTAACCAATGCCATTGCTAATAGTCATCCAAACACCATCTATAAAGGTAAAGAAAAAGGTGAGTTAACTTCTTTACATTACAGATTAAAAGATGTGAACCAACGAATAACTAACATTCATGACAAAGTTGATCATGTGGATATGGTCGATGATGACTATTATTTCAATGATATCTTGTTCTAATTTGTTTTGGAACGAGTATCATTAATGATTTCTTTGTTTTTCCTTGTTTTTTTCTCTTACAGATCATGATAATGATGTTTCAACAACAGATGATGTTGATCTTTTAAACGAAGACTCCATTAGACAGAGACATGTAATTTTATACTATTAATTACAACTACCATTGGCAGGAACCAATGGTTTTTATGTTGCTGTCGTTTTGCTTTTTCGTTGTCCGTTTTTCTCTTTTTTTTTTTGAATTGTTTTTGATGGTACTCAGATACCTGCTTGCAGTTATGCAGGCTTGCATCATAGTCTCTCATTATCTTGTTTGTGAGATTGATTATTATTTACATATATTTTACAGATTAAAATTTACTAATACCGATTAATGAGTAGCTGGAGTAACATTTGGTAACTCTTTAAGTGCTTGTCTGATACTTTCAACACCTTTGAGTAAGTCATCCCTTGATATAACTAAAGGTGGAGCAAGTCTAATAATATGTTCATGAGTTGGTTTAGCTAAAACACCATGATCTTTCATTAATAAACATAAATCCCAAGCTGTTCTACCATTTGTTTTGGTATCATCAACAACAATTGCACATAATAAACCTAGACCTCTAACTTCTTTAATCATACCATTTGATTCTTTAGCTAAGTTTTTCAATTCATTTTGGAAAAAATCACCTAAATCTTTTGCTCTTTCAACTAAATTTTCATCTGCAACAACTTGTAATGCTTCAATTGCAACTCTAGAAGCCAAAGGATTACCACCATAAGTTGAACCATGAGATCCTGGTTCTAAAACAGACATAATTTCTCTTGACGATAAAACAGCTGATACTGGTAATACACCACCGGAGATAGCTTTACCTAATAAAACCATATCAGGTTTATCATCTTTTGGTAAATAATGTTCCCAACATAACATTTTACCGGTTCTAGCAATACCTGTTTGAATTTCATCAGCAATCAATAAAACATTGTATTTTTTACACAAAGCTTTAACTTGTTTAAAATAATTCATTGGTGGTACAACAATACCAGCTTCACCTTGAATTGGTTCAATAAGTATAGCAGCAATTTTATCACCAGCATTTTGGAAAGCTAACTCAACATCTTCAATTTTACCATATCTTAAAACTTGGTTATCTGTACCTGGAATTACAGGTCCAACATTTTGTAAATAAGGACCAAAATTAGTCTTTGCATCAGGATCAGTTGACATTGAAACAATTGCAATTGATCTACCATGGAAGTTATCTTCACAAGATAAAATGATTGCTTCATCAGGATTAATACCTTTCTTAACGTAACCCCATCTTCTAGCAATTTTCAGTGCAGTTTCTACAGCTTCTGCACCTGTATTCATTGGTAACACATTTTCATAACCAAAAAATTCAGTAACATATTTAGCGTAAGTGCCGAAAATATCGCATGAGAATGCTCTTGAAGATAATGTTAAAGTTTGCGCTTGTTCAATTAAAGCGTTTATAATCCTTGGATGACAGTGTCCTTGATTGACTGCAGAGTAAGCAGATAAGAAATCAAGATATTCTTTACCTTCAGGATCCCAAACATGTGCACCTTTTGCCTTATGGAAAACAACAGGCAGAGGGTGATAATTGTGTGCTGCATATTTTTGTTCATATTGAACGGATTTTTCAGAGCTTAAATTGAATTCTGGAACTGGGGCAGACATAGCGTTTGTTGGTGGTGATTGGAAAATGATAAAGTAACCTTTCGATTGATACTAGGCTTTAATGATGTTATAGAAAAGGAAGGTGAGTGGGTTGTCAGTTCATTTTATATCAAAGAAAAAGAGTGTTGTCAGTCAAGTGAACAGATGATGCTGGACAGAACGGAGTTGTCAGCTATCGTTGAAGAGTCGCCAAATCCTGTGCATAGGGACATCGCACATTGGAGGGTGGCTCAGCACGCAAGAAAGATGACCCTTCTGTGGCAGGAGAAAGCGAAGGAACGTGAATTCCATTTCCGTCCGTTTGCGGCAGGCGATACCGAGGTAGTGGGACCAATTTCCGGCTGTGCAAGAAAAGAAAAACACTGAAGGACAACAAGTATTACATGATATATATAGCCTACATTCCATAGCCTGCCAAATACCCCAAATAAGAGTCACAACCTGTCCTATTTGATGCAAACATAGGCTTGATGTTACTCGGTTGAAGCGTCCACGTTTTCCAGTGCTGGAATTGGAGACTACCCTTTTTTCTGGAGTTATCTTTGTCAGCCCAGGGTTCTCCATTACAGTTCCGGAACAAGGCCTTCTCGTTGTCTAAATTTGTAACACTGGTAAACACTGGCACCGCCCCGTTTGGCGCCTCTGGCGGCCAGAGCCACACCGCCAGGGCTTGCACCGCCATCTAGAGTTTCAGAAGGGCTGGAATCCCGGAGCTGCCCGGATTTGAAATTCGACGCCCCGTTTGTCAAACCCGGGCATGCGTTTATATGGCTCTGGCACCGTTGGTGCCCGCGCAACCGTCGGCACCGGACAGTACCACGTTACATTGCGCTGGAAAAAAACACAGCGCTTCCTTCCGTTTTACGGGCCTGTTCCTCCTACAAGCTACTGTTGCGGTTGCGGTTGCGGTTGCTGTTGCCGTTGCGATTGCAGTTGCAGTAGTGCCCTTGCTGGCCGCTCCCACTAAGGTCAGCCTATCCCCCCCTCTCCCGTTCGTCCTCAAAATCTTTCAACCGACAGTATATACTAGCAGCTTTAGATCACGACCACATTCTATGGAAATGTCGAGCAAGTGGCCATGATACGGGAAACCCGCGAGAACGTTTTAGCCGCCTGCGGCGATCTGTCATTGGCAGTTGGGCAGAGTGCGAAGAGGCTGTGAAAAAAAACTGCTCCAATAGTCCCGACCATATTGTGTTTTTCGACTCCAAGAAGGTCGAGGCTTTTCTTCCTATCTGCGGATGCTTTCCGCTCTTTGTAACATGGGAGCAATGATAACTCGAATCTCAGCCTCTTTTTTGTGTGAGTTGTCATGATATAACTATCCAAGGGCTCCCTGATTTCCCTCCTGCAAGAGCTAACACAGCTTTCTCCCCCTTTTTGCGTAATCTTGAGGGTCCTCTGTATTGCTCTATCTTTGCTTGTCTTAAGATCTCTCTTCTTGTACACCTAAACTTAAACTTCAACGATAGCAATAAAAGAACTAAGATGGACCAGATTTCGTCATTAGCTCAAGCGATCCCAGGAGAGCTTCAGGAAGACTTCTACAATTTAAATTACTCCACAGTTAATGTCACTTCTGTACCTACAACTATCAAGCTAAGTTTGCAGACAATTACTGCAGTTATTGCTTCTGCTCAATCTGAGCAAGCTTCTGCTTTCAGTTATATAACTCAGAAAATAGGTGAAGTAAAATCAGTCAGTTTGTTGAACCATATCATTCAGGAGCAAGCAACTTTGAACTACTATAGTATACTACAAAATATTGCAACTGAAACAAATCCTGCTTCAAAAGCAAGCCTCATGACTGAAGCTGCAAAAGCTTCTCACGTTATGCGTGAACTTTTCAATGAGCATGCCAACTTTGCCGGTAATTATCCTTCATTAGGTGGTAATACAGCTTTATTGGCAGTTTTCTCAGTTTTGTTCTTCATAATGGTTCTTGAAAGTGTCTTCTTCCATCAATGGTGGTATTTAGGTTGTTGGAGTTGTGGTTTACTTTTGGAAATCCTTGGTTATATTGGTAGAATTTGGTGTTCACAAAATATCAATAATTTCGATGCTTTCGTTTTACAATTTGTTTGTATTACCATTGCACCTTGTTTCATGATGGCAGGTATCTATTATATTGTTGCTCAGTTAACTCTAATCTATGGTCAAAGATATTCTGTTTTAAAGCCAATGCAATACTCAGCTATTTTCATTGGTGCAGATATAATCTCAATTGCTTTACAAGGTGTCGGTGGTGGTATTGCTGCATCTGAATCAGGTAATTTCAAAAGCACTGATCCAGGATCACATATTATGGTTGGTGGTTTAGCTTTCCAAGTTTTCACAATTTCAATTTTTGTGTTTTTCTGGTTTTCTCTTTTCTATCGTGTTTACAAAGAATGGAAAGTCAATGGTGATGAAAATTTCAATCCAGATTTCAAACATATTAGAGAAAGAAAAACTTTGGTACCTTTCCTTTTCACTGTCTCATTTGCCGTTATTTTGATTTTCACAAGATCTGTTTATAGATTAATTGAACTAGCTGAAGGTTGGAGTGGTAAATTAGCAACAAAGGAAATTTACTTCATGATTTTGGAAGCTTTAATGGTTTCACTCGCATCTGCATTATTATGTATTCTTTCCCCAGGTCTTGCATATGGTAGAAATTCACATCTTTACATTGATAAATCCATAACTGGTATGTTAGGATTAAAGGAAAAGCAATCTGATACTGAAAAGGGTAAAGTTTTTGAAGAAGAAGATTCAACTTTAGAAAACATTTCCAATCTTGATGAAGAATGATTGTTTGATCTAATTCTTTTTATTCAAATGTAATACGATTCCTAATTTCTTACCTAAATATTTTTTATACACTTATTCCATGTTATTTTGATCTTTTTTTCATCGTCTATCCCGAATCTACTTAAATCTGGATTTTTATAGCTTACTAAATTATTGTTTGAGGGTTTTGCAGTATTTTACACTTATAAATAAAAGTTATTATTTAACTATTCAATTTTTCACTAATGCTCATCCTTGTAACATGATCCCGGTGCAACTCAATTATGCTTATCCATTGTATAAGGGTTCTCAGCTCCGACTTCTCTAAGACCCGTTCTCTGTCTCATTTCTTTTTCTTTTTCGCGGGGTTATTTTTCAAATCTACCCTCAAATCTTGAATCTTAAGATTCCGCTTCCATAAATCCCTCACAACAACTGAGTTTGTAGCACGCATTTTCTTCCATCAATCACTATTATCCAACACCTGTTTTCACTGACTTTGAAATTATGGATCAAATTGCAGCTATTGTGGAAAATCTTCCAGGTAACTTGAAAGATGACTTCTATAAATTAAACTATACATCAGTTGCAATTACAACTATTATCCCAACTACAATAAAGCAAAGTTTCGAAACTATAACAGCTGTAATTGCATCTGCAGAATCAAAACAGGCTTCAGCTTTTAATGCTATAACCAGATCAATCGATGTTGTTAAGTCTGTTAGTCTTTTAAACGATATCATCCAAGAACAAGCTACCTTAAATTATTATAGTATCCTACAAAATATTGCAACTGAAACTAATACAGCTTCTAAGGCAAGTATGATCACAGAAGCAGCAAAAGCATCAAACGTTATGCTTGAATTATTTAATGCTCATGCTAATTATGGTGGTAATTGGCCATCTTTAGGTGGTAATACAGCACTTTTAGTCGTTTTCGCTCTTTTTTTGGTTATCATGGTAATTGAGAGTGTTTTCTATCATCAATGGTGGTTTTTAGCTTGCTGGAGTTGTGGATTAATCTTAGAGATTATTGGTTATGTTGGAAGAATTCTCTCATCTCAAGATATTAATGATTTTGATGCATTTGTTATGCAACTTGTTTGTTTAACACTTGCACCGTGCTTTATGATGGCAGGAGTTTATTACATTGTTGCTCAATTAGCTCTTATCTTTGGTGAACATTATTCAGTATTGAAACCAATGCAATATTCAATGATCTTCATTGTTGCAGATCTTATATCAATTGTCTTACAAGGTGTAGGTGGTGGTGTAGCTTCAGGTGATGCTGCAGAGTATAAAGATACAGACACTGGATCCAATATTATGGTTGGTGGTTTGGCTTTCCAAGTTTTCACTATAGCTGTATTTCAATTCTTTTGGTATGTGTTATTGTTCAGAGTTTACAAAGAATACAAAAAGAATGGCGATGCAAATTTTAACCCAGATTTTAAACATATCAGGGAAAGGAAGCTTTTTGTTCCGTTCATATTTGGTACTTCTTTTGCAGTTATCCTTGTTTTCGTCAGATCAATATATAGATTGATCGAATTAGCTGAAGGCTGGAGTGGTAAACTAGCTACTAAGGAGATCTATTTTATGATTCTCGAAGCTTTGATGATTTCTTTGAACTCTGCAATTTTATGCATCCTATCTCCTGGACTTGCATACGGTAGAAACTCTCATCTTTATATTGACAAATCATGGAGAACTACTTTTGGCCAGAAGAAAAAAGAGTCTGATGCAGAAGAGGGTAAAAGCTTCAGCGAAAACGAATTAAATGAGGAAGATTTATAGTAAATATTATTCTGTTTGATATGTATACTCAATAAACACTTAGTTTTAAAAAGTTAAGTTTGGTATGAAAAATTAATCAAACTGAGGCCAACAGGAATCGAACCTGCAACCCTTCGATCTGGAGTCGAAAGCTCTACCATTGAGCCATAGCCCCATTTGATACTTTTTAAACCCTTTATAGGTATTAAACAGTACCTAAAATTAAAGGAATGTCATCAGTATATAAAGCGCGAAGCATCTTTTGTTTTTGTTTGTGGTCGGATGGTCTAGTTGGTTATGGCATATGCTTAACACGCATAACGTCCCCAGTTCGATCCTGGGTTCGATCATTGATTTAATTTTTTTCAGTTGTAGTTGATGGTATTTTTTTCCGAGCTATCAAGAGACGGACACTATGATTGCACTATGATTTAATATTTTTTGATTTATATCTTACATCCTAAATGACAACACCTGAATTAGATATCTTACTTGAGTGGGCTAGTCAAAGAGGAGCAGAGATCAGCGATAAGCTAACTTTCCAGTATCTTGCTGGCCATGGTATTTCCTGCATTATCAAAGAATCTCTTGAAGAATCTGACAGATATGGATTGATAAAAGTGCCAAAAAGTTTGACTTTAACACCTGAAATAGCTGAGGACTTTTTTTCTGAGTTTTTCAAAGATGTGAATTGCGAAACACAAAACGTGAACACTAAACTGATATTCCTATTAGCAAAACTGAAATTTGACACAAGCAATAATGACTTTGAATTATATAAGAAATTCAAACCTTACATTGATTATTTGCCTAAAGATGGCAAATCAACAGGAAATCCATACTTTTGGAGTATGGAAGAAAAGGCTCTTTTAGAAGGAACCGATGCCGGAATCTTTATGAAGAGAAACTTTCTCAAATCTCTTGAAGATTGGAGAAAGGTTGTGTCACAGTTAGATGCTAGTGTATACCCTCAAATAAAGGACGAATTGCTTGAATTTGAAGCATTCAAAATGGGACCAGTAGGTGGTGTTGCTGTTAATTATTTACTCAACGTGAAAGAAATTTCATGGACAAGTTTTACCGCATATCTTTGGGCTAGTTGCATAATCGATTCAAGGGCCTTCCCATACGTTTTATGGCAAGAGGGAGATTCAAAATTCAAAGACAGTGGATTTCTGTTACCTATTATAGATTTACTTAATACAGAGGATAGCAATAGAAGTAAATGTAAATGGACGGTGGAAGAGGGAAAATTTGTATTTACAACATTGGACGATGTCTCTCAGTTGAAACAGAACTCTGAGTTGTACAACAATTATGGCCCTAAATCAAATGTAGAGTTTTTGCTGAGTTATGGATTTTGTTCAAAAGATAACTCAAACGATATCACTACGCTGTCTTTGAAAATTGACCCTGCTGTTATCAGGGGAGCAAAAGCTTACGGTGTTAACATTCCAGAAGACTCTACTGAAGATAGCCTCAACTATGTTTTAAAGAGGAACGTTCCTATTTCTCATGATTTAATCAATCTTTTTGCATATCTTGTGAAGCTTAAAAGTGAGAAGTCAGGGTTTACCTTGAGAATGAAACTAGAAGGTTTGAATCAACTAAAGTCCATAATTAAGTCTAAAATCACCTCATTGAAAAATGTTGATAATAGTTGCTACGAGAAGGTGTCTCCAGCAATTGCCAAGACAATAAAAACGTACAGAAATTCTCAGAAGAATATTTTCCACCAGACTTTAGAAGACATTGAGAAACTTGAAAAGCATCTATTGAATGAATTCAAACCTTTCTCCTTCAAGAAGGCTCTTGCACAGGATACTCGCTTTTTCAATTCATTTTTGGTTGTCTTTGGTACTAAAACATACAGCGATTTAATTGAGAAAGAAGTTCTTGATCATGCAGTTTTGCTATGGATAATGAGAATAGCCAACAAAGAGAATTATTCCGAGGCAGACTTACCTGATAAGACTGTGTTGCCAAACTTTATCTATACACAATTCGAAAATGTCAAGAATTCAACCGACATTGACCAAGAAGACATAGCAGAGTACTTACCAATGTATCAATCGCTTTTTCCTGCTTTATGTGAGAAGGTACCTAGTGTCTATGATCGTGGTAATTGGACATTGAATCATATGATCTATGCTGCTACCGTAGCTGATAGACTTACGTACAAAAGAGAATCTAATGGTGAAGTGTTTTTCATTGATCCTGACACTAAGAATACATAATCCCTATATTTATATATCATGCACAAAGTAAAAAAATCCATTTAGCAATATCCTCCTGTATGTAGTTATTGTTCAATGAAACCATGTATTATTAGGAGAAAACTCACCATCATGAATAATTGTAGTTCGCGCTCTTCTTGATTGCATTGGGTTGGGATACACTTCGTTTTCTTAAAGACAATCTCTGAATTCTCCATACACGAGATATAACATCTATCTAATACATTCTACAGTAACGCAGTCATGTCAAGAAAATCAGGAACCACTAAAGGAGCTGCATCAAAGGCGAATAATATGAGTGGTGCAAATTCACAGAAACCTTTATCACACACATTATGGTCGCCTTACGATACTGTTAGAGATGTCAGTGATTCTTTAGGTATTTCATGGCAGTTAACCGATGATGTTGCAAAGAACCTTGCTATGGATGTTGAATATAGAATTCATGAGATTATAGAACAAGCCTTAAAATTTATGCGTCACGGTAAGAGGAGGACACTGACAACTCAAGATATTGATCATGCGATGAAAGTATTGAACCTTGAACCGTTATATGGATATGATACTTCTAAACCTGTTGTATTTAAAGAAGCAATGATTGGTCCTGGGCAAACCCTTTATTATCTTGATGATGAAGAAGTGGATTTTGAAACTTTAGTTAATCAACCATTGCCGAAGGTTCCAAGGCATGCTACATGTACTGCACATTGGTTAGCTATCGAAGGTGTACAACCTACAATACCTCAAAACCCCACTTTATACGAAATTAAGCAACTTCCTGTCTCTCAAAGAGGTAGTCTAGACAATATGTTGAGTTTGCTTAACGATGAAATTGAACTTGTTACCAATCCTAAAACTGGTGTAACAACCGTTGAATCTAAACAAACAGTTGAGAAAAAGGAACTTGAAGTTCGTCCACTTGTAAAACATGTTTTATCAAATGAAATGCAACTATATTTTAATAAGATTATAGAAGTACTAATGGATGAAACGAATGAAAAATTGAAGACAGCTGCTCTTGAATCTCTCAGGACAGATACAGGGTTACATCAGTTAGTTCCTTATTTAGTTCAATTTATTGCTGAAACAATTACACACAATTTGAAAAATTTGAATATTTTGACAACTATGTTAATGTTGATTTATTCTTTGATATCGAATCCAAATATCTTTTTGGATCCATACGTCCATTCATTGATGCCATGTATATTAACATTACTTTTAGCTAAAAGTATTGGTCCCAATCAACCAACAGATGAACAGAAAGATGGCCATTTTCAAGTAAGAAAACTAGCAGCTTCCTTACTTGATAAAATCATTGAATATTATGGTTCATCATACAACACGTTAAAGCCAAGAATTACTAGAACTTTACTAAGGGCATTTTTGAGTAATACTACCAGAAGTTCAATTGGTACCCAGTTTGGTGCTATTTTAGGTATGAAATGTCTTGGAACTGAGGTGATAAGAATTATTTTAGTAGGTAATTTGAGAACATGGTCAACAGTTGTGCTTGAGAATTTTCCAAAGGATAGTGAGAGTAGAGAAATTCTATCAGTTCAAATATTGGATTGTTTGAGTATCTTGGCTAAAGATGGTGAACTTTTGGCAAACGAAACGTCGAAGAAACGTAATTTAGATGAGTCAGAGAATGAAAGTGAGAAAATGGATTTGGATACAGATGAGAAAATGACAGAAGAAATGAAGGAAAGATTGAAAGACAGAGTTGGCGATTTGATTGCTGAAAAGATTATCGAGCAACCAAACTCGGTCCTCTTGTATCACGGTATATTCTTTGGTGAGTAAAATTTGTTCTTTGTTAGCTATGAAGAAAATAAAATTTATAAAAGAATTTACCTATAAAATTTTGTATAATAGATAAAAGGTGATGTGATTGTTAGGCCATTAATCAAAATTTAATTTTCTTTTCGTCATTGATGCAAATGCTGATGTTGTTAAAGCAGATACGGATGTAGATGCGGGTATAGATGCAGGTATAGATGCAGAAGTTGATGTAGATGCAGATTGAGAGGAAGATAGTTTCTTGAAATTAACAATTGGAGAAGAGACTATGATTTTTTGGGTACTTTTCATTGGTGATGATCCAATTTCGAAAACTCCTGGTTTGATTTGAACCCTTTCTAATCGTGGTGTTTCAAGAATTACTGAATTATTGTCATTTTTACTTTCAGGCAAGTTTGTCGTTTTGGTTATTATGGGGGACATGATGGTTTTCCTTATCTTCAAAGGTGAAGATGTAATAGTTTCTCTTGGTGTTTCAAAGATTGTATGGGATTTCACTCTCCTTTGAGGGGTTGCTTCAATGACTTGATCATTATAGAAAACTTCAACAGGTTCGAATGACTGTAAAGATGGAACTTTGGTTGGTAGGGATAAATTTTGTGATTCCCGAGTTTCCAAATTTCTGGATTGCTCATTTTTCTCATTTTGAAGTTTCTTGGATACAATCAATTTCCTCTTTTTGCTATTCATGAATCCACCAGGGGAACTACCCAAATAAACTGAGACAGGCTGATCTGAAGTATCATCACTTGCTAGTAGAGTATCACTTGACGGTATTGTAGGGTGATCGGAAGTGGAAGTACTCATACTAAAAGTCTTCCTAGCTAAATCAATTTTAGATGTTGTGCTAAAACTGGAATGTGATCTTTTCAATTTTATCATTGACAAATCAATATTACTGGATTTCCGTTCTATTTTCAGTTTCCCCTTATTGAGTTGTTTCAATTTTGCCTTTCCTTCACGTTCTCTTTTCTCCCTTTTAGATTTAAGCTTTAAAACAAATGCAGGTCCTCTAGATTTAACTGCTAAATCACTTAACAGTCTGTGATGATATTTATCATAGAAAGGTATTACACTATTTGATAGAAAATCCCATGAAGACGATGTATGTTTATAATCCAATCCCATAATTGCATCATTTATACATAGTTTATCGAATAAACCTTTTATAAGTCTCAATGTACTATCAATTGAAAATTTTTTACTATTTGAAGATTCTAATCGAAAATCCACATCAAAATCTAACGTCGTCGGTAGTATAGTACCTAATAATGTCGGTACTAAACGTTTCTTCTTCCTACCAATCAAATTCTTTGCCTTATAAGTTTTGACAGGTTGAACTGGAGGTTCAACTTTTTCCACTATTTTCTTATCAGGAGGGCTTGAAAAAGATTTGGATTCTGACTTTAATATTTTAAGTAACTCAAAATTTAGTAAAAGTTGCAATTTAAGGTCTCTCAATTGTAAAGATTCTATCAGTTGAGATAATGTAATCGATTCGCTATAAGTTAAATTGTTAGAAAGAGAAATTTTTGAGATAACTTGTTGTTTATGTTTCTTTTCATCTGAAGAAATCAAATTTGAATTCCAGGCATCAAGAAATTCGTCTTTAGAAGTGAATTCATCAATTTTTATATTATATCGTTGATCAAAACAATCAAGGGAATCAATTATAAGACTGCATAGACTATCTTTTGAAAGTTGTAACGTATTTCTTGTTAAAATATGCATTTTCGGTATTGTAGATTTAGCAAAATGGTCAATCATTACTGATTGATTATACAATGTTGAATAGTACTTATCTGCCAAGAATTGTAAAGGATCAATATTCTTTAACATCGATTCTGTATTATTATTTAACTTTTGATTCTCTTCTTGAAGGAGTGGTAAATCGTTTAATGATTGATGTGGTTCCTTTTGTAATGACGGGGTTGACTCTTGAGAAAGAGGAGGTGATAAATTTTGTAAATCTTTCAATTCTTTTGAGATTTTTTCTTGATCTTTTAGTAAACATTTCAATACTGGTATCTGTTTAAATAAACGAATCGACCAAAAGCAATTGTCAAATGAAGGATAAAGCATTCCGTATTTATAAGTTTCACTATCTAGAGAAACAAATAATGCAAAATGATCATCATCTATTTGCTTTAATAATTTTGTAACAGCTTCATTCTGTTTAGATAAATCAAGACTAATTATGTGATTAAGATTTTGTGAGAGTTTATGTTTATTTTCATTCCAGTTTCTATTATCGGCACGTTCAATCAAGGAAATTTGTAACTGTGATTTCTTATGGAAAGATGGACAGCTTGAAAGGAACTGGTTTCTGAGAAGTGTCAGAGTAAGATCCATAACAAGAGAAATGTAGGAAAAAGAAGTTTTCCTGAAGTTACGGCTGGCTGAACGAATTCTCAGGTTTCAAAGACGTGTTTTGATACCAGGTCCGATTGGGGTGTGCACGATATGATTATCCTTTTCAAGAAAAAAGACCATCCATCCACGTGATCACTCTCTCTTGTTTTCTGCTCTGCGGTTTCAGCACGTCTCGTAAAAGCAGAGCCTCTTTCCCCTGTTCCGACTGAGCCTGGTCGTCACCTCTACAGACGGTTTCCACCAATTTTTGCCACTCTACAGCTACACCGCCACCCATTGACTATCGCACAGGAAAGGCAACAAGGAAAGCTTACACTGATTGTTTTTGTAGCCACTCTTTTTTTCAAATCACTCATTATTGCTCAATCGAAGGACGATTTTTTGTCTTCCTCTGCTACGGAAAGAAACGAGGTAGGTATACAGTAAGGGTTTTTCGAAATAAAAGTATTTAGAAGAATAGATAAAGGTTAGATAAACGAAAAAAAGATTATTGTCTACTTTTTTTCAGGGTGGAGAAGAGGATTAAGATAAAATCTAGATTAAAACACAATCAAGGCTCAGCAGTTAGTTAGCTAGTTAGTTAGTTTGTTATTTAAGTATGCCAGTTTCAAATATTGAATATTATGAATCAATGGATCAGTTTGGTAAATCTTTGAAACCTGCGCCACCACCTACACTGAATGTTTGGGATAATTTTAGAGATTCTTTGATTAAAGATGTTAAAGAGAATGAGAGAGTTGTTAAGAAGAGTAATAATAATCAGGAAAAGGAACGGAGTTATGATAACGGGGAAGTTCAAAATAATGTTAATGAGGAGCATAATGAGAAGAAAGAAGAGATTTCTAAGAAAAATCGTAGAGGTCATAGGAGTCATAAAGGTAGCAGGGTAAGTAGGGATAAGAATAAAGTTAATGAGACTAAGAGGGGAACGAAGGAAGAAGAGAAATTTGGAAAATTTGAGATAATAAACCATGATTCTGATAATGTTGACAATAAATTGAACGATACAAGTGGTATGAAATCTAATAATAACTCAACGGTAAGGAAAGATAGATCAAATTCTGTGAATCAATATACGAATGAATTTAATGAATACTATCATCCAGTGAATCAAGGGTATTATGGTAGTGTTAATAATGGTAGAGGAAATGTTTGGAGTAGCAGAAGTAGTAGGACGGGTAGTGTACAGAGTATGACTAAGAGTAATGGGATTTATGTTTTCGGATTACCACCACATGCACCACCACCGCCACCATATTATGGTATTCCGCAAGGACCGATAATGTTTTACAACAATTTACCTCATATGCAAGTTCAGCAAGTACCGTTTTATGGGATAGGAAATGTCAGTAATGTTGGGAATAATATGGGGAATATAACACCGATACCTGTTCCAATGGTACCTATACCATATAATACAAAGATTGATACAAGATTTGAAGATATTGAAAGACAAATTAGGTTTTATTTTAGTATTGATAATCTTTGCAAAGATTTATATTTGAGGAAACAAATGGATAAATTTGGGTTTATTGATTTAAATGTGATATTAAATTTTAGTAGGATTAAGAAACTAATTAGTAATGAAAATATTGATGAAGGTGAAGAAGACTGGAAAATTGTTGAAACAGTTGTTGAGAGGATTAAAGAGTTGGAAATTTTACGAGATTCTTCAAACAGAATAAAGATTAGATTACGTGAAGGCTGGGAGAAATGGATTATTAAGTAACATATATATGTATATATATATATTCATCATTTTTTAAATACCCTTTTATCGAATAGACCTAGCGTTTTCAATCTATTTATATGGAAACGTAAGAAATCATCTGACTTGACGATTTTCAAATTGGAATCACAGATCGGTGAATCGATTGAGGTTGAAGTATACTCTTCATGCTGTATATTGAAGCAAGATAATGCTAAGAAAGATTGAGATTTACGCAGATGGTTATTGATTATCAAGTTTGAATCAGTTGAGCCATTCAAATGGTTATAATCTACTAAAGATTCAGAACAGCATAATAGAGCGTAACGTAAATTATCGTTTGATATTAAACCGTTTTGGAAATCTTTGAAAAGTGCTGATAAATGTGATAGATTGTACTTATCGCAGTTCTTCTGCTCGAATATTATGCTCATTATATGGACAAACAAAGGTGATGGAGTGGTATTGGTATTGTTGTTATAATTATCTATTGCATCATCTAAGGAGTTGTGTAGATGCACGAGTAGCAAGGAGAGAGAAGATCTGTTGTGCAACTTGTCGAGTAGCACTAGGGTGAACAAGAGGTAATCGTGCAGTGTAGCTAGGGAGAGATCCGAGGCAGTACTAGCAGTACCTGATTTCAAGGATCGCTGGGCATCGGCATGTACGTCACCAGTTACAGCTGAAACAGCAGGAGCGGGGCGAGTGTGTGACTGATGCAGCGTCATAGCGAGTGTGTGGTTGTGAGTGTGTATGTTTGTAAGTGTAGCCAAGATGCTTGTTGCAGCAGCAGAAACGGAGTAAGATGGTGTGTAGTATAAGTAGGGTTCACAATGACAGATGAGTCAGACAGGGAAAATTTCAGATGCTGCAGAGATTTTCCGATAAATGCGGAAATGCGGAAATGCGGAAAACCCGCGGTGGGCTGAGCCTCCCGAACGTGCCGAGCCGAGCCCCATTTGCCGAGCCCCCTTTTCCCTTTTCGCTGAGCCGAAAGCGGCAGGCGATTCCGCCCCACGTGTGTGGACTATACAATGGACCCTGGCGCGCGGCACACGAGCGCGTGCCCCACAGACACAAGACCACAAGACCACACAGGTTAGACAGGAAGACACACACACACACACACAGATAGACACACACACTGTAACAGAGAGGACAGGAACGGCCAGCCAGGCCTGACAGGCAGACACGTCCGGCACGGGCTCTCTCACGTGGGCGGCCGCACGTTTTGATCTGCCCGCTCTGCCCGCCGGGCGTCCCCAGCCACCGCCAACCGACACCATCCGTCTCCAGCACTGTTTGTAGGCCACCGTGCTGCTGTCTCTATATAAGCATTACCATCCCATCCCATCACCCACCCATCTGCCGACCTCCGTACCCAGCGTCTGCTCCCAGCTGGCTCCACACGCAACCCTACACACACATGTCCAAGCACGCCTTTGTGTTGCCTCCACCTCCGATCTTCAAGCCTAAACCGGCTTCCCTATCGGCTTCCCTGTCGGCATCGAGCCACTCTTCACTGTCCGGGGCATCTGCTCCTGCCATATCCAGCACAGCTCCATCCAACACAGCTCCAGCCACCACAGCTCCATCCACCACTACCGCCGTATCATCTTCCTCCTTCCTCACCTCTTCATTCATCAACAATGACGACTACTCACGTTCCTTCCTCCAAAACTCCCCCTCGATCTCGCCAATGACAAGATTCTCCAACGATACCCCCATCTTAGAAAACTCTGCCTCTTACTCTACCTCCTCTTCCTTATCCCTTTCTTCATTGCCAGAACAATCAACATCCAATTCTAAAATAAAGAAGAAAAGACGCAGATCTTCTTCAACTTTCACATCTTCTGAACTCGAACGCAAGCGTAAAGAGCTCAAAAACCAACATTCGATAATTGAAAAGAGGCGCCGTATTAAAATGAATAGAGAATTCGAAGCTTTGAAATTCATCGTGCCTGCTTGTAGAGCAACAATACTCGACGGTATAAAAGAGGGGAAGCAAAAGGAAAAACAGTCTTCGTCACCCTCATATAACTTAGATAATTCCAATTTGATGCATAAATTGACAATCTTACAATCGACTGTCGAATACATCAAATATCTCCATCTAATCATCAAACTAATGAAATTGCAAATGCTAATACCAAAGGAGACAAGATCCCTGTTTAAAAATTGGATTTCCAAGAATAATGACTTGAATTTCGCAAATTTCGATTTGGATCTCGAAAATTATAGGAATATAGATAATGATTATGATTTTAATCAGCTCTTTATTCAACTCTATGAGAATAACAATTCAATACCTTCAAATTGGTTAGATCCTATAACTTGTGAAATCTCTAAATTCACTAAAAATTTAGATTCAGAAGATTCTTCTTCAACTCTTACACCTGAAACTCCAAACACTCCAATTTCTTCATTTTCAACAATCCCTGATAATCAACATAATATTGAACAAGAAAATCAAATTTATCGTAAAAGCATTCTTCAATTGCAAAATGATTCAAATTCCTTTAAATTACCTTTACCTGCTATAATCGATAAATACCCATCTATACCCAATACCAATACTTTCAATACAAGAAACAATTCAATCTCTCCAAATAGGTACCCAAATTATCATCATATCAGTAATCCAATGCAAAGATCAAATTCCTTCCAATCAAAATTCAACAATTACACACTAACAACTAAAATACCAACCTCCAACTCAAATCCGAATCCGAATCCAAATCCAAATGCAACCTCCAAACCAAATGCTGATTCTTCAGATATTGATGCACCAGCGTTGTTGTTAAATTTTAAAAACAATTCAGAATCTTCTTCAATAAATTCATTATCGAATTCTCCAAACAATCAAAACTTACCTTCAAGAAATCCAAGTATACCAAACATGCTAAACTAGCAATCAAATTCCATTATTTTCAGCCTAGATACATACTATTTATTTTTAACCATTCCTTTGTAATCTATCTAAAACAGTATTTAACTTCGTTCATTCGTTCGTTCGGTCGTTCACTCGTTCGCTCAACTAACAATTTACTCGCAAACTTTGCTGAGCCGCGACATCTCAGAAATCGCGAGGGTCGAGGACGTGCCATTCCATAAATGTTAGGAGTAACAACCAATTCAACATTCTAGATAATAGATAACGATTTCATCAACTATATTCTAAACAAACCTGCAAACCTCCCTTCTCTCCAATAATGTCCTCACATAAGAAAACTTTACTTAAAGTAATTATACTAGGTGATACAGGTGTCGGTAAAACTTCATTAATGCAACAATTTATCAATGGTAAATTTTCTAATCAATATAAGGCAACAATTGGAGCTGATTTTTTACCAAAAGATTTAACAATCGATAATAAAAATATAACTTTACAAATTTGGGATACAGCTGGTCAAGAAAGGTTCCAAAGTTTAGGTGTTGCATTTTATAGAGGTTCAGATTGTTGCGTTTTAGTTTATGATGTTACAAATCCTAAATCTTTCGAAAATTTACAATCTTGGAGAGATGAATTCTTAATTCAAGCTAATATAAAAGATCCTGATAATTTCCCTTTCATTATAATTGGTAATAAAATCGATGTCGAAGAAAATAAAAGATTGGTTAGTAATAAGAAAGCTCAACAATTAGCTCAACAATTAGGTAATTTACCTTATTTTGAAACAAGTGCAAAGGAAGCCGTTAACGTTAATCAAGCTTTCGATGTAATAGCTAGAAGTGCTTTACAACAAGAAGAAAATATGCAATTCTCCGATGATTTTAATGACGCTGTTAATATTCAAGTAGATGGTGATAATTATGGCTCTTGTAGTTGTTGAAATGAAGAAGAAAGAAAAAATAATTTGTAACCGTACCGTACCCATTGTTTAATTCCTCTATCTAAATTTAATTCTGTTCTAACTGAACTGTGACTATAAGTATAAGAATATTCTCGAAGTCACGTGCCGACGGTTCCGTTCCAGTTCCTCAAAATTTTATATCAATTTCTGACTCGCTAATTTCATTGCCATCATATCACTAATCATCACAACTTCCTTTTCATTCACCTTTTTAGATCACTCACACTTTCAAACTATGGCAACCGCAGAAAGAAGACCAAGAGGTGTTAACCTTAATGTTACACTTTCATGCCCAGAATGTAAAGTTTTCCCACCTGAATTAATTGAACGTCATAGTGAAGGTGATATAGTGTGCGGTCTTTGCGGTTTAGTTTTATGTTCACGTATAATAGATAATAGATCAGAATGGAGAACTTTTAATAATGATGATCAAAAAGGTGATGACCCTTCACGTGTAGGTGAAGCAACTAATTCAATTATTGATGGTGATCAATTAAATACAATGATATCAGCTGGTATCGATGCAACTAAAACTGCTAGAGATTTAAATAGAACTCAATCAAAATCTTTTGCTGATAAAAAATCTCATACTTTACAAGCCGCTTTCGCTAAAATAACTCAAATGTGTGATGGTTATCAATTACCTAAAGTTGTTCAAGATGGTGCAAAGGAAGTTTATAAGTTAGTTTATGATGATCCTTCATTAAAGGGTAAATCTCAAGAAAGTATAATGGCAGGTGCAATTTTTTTAGGTTGTAGAAAGGCAAGTGTACCTCGTTCTTTTAAAGAAATTTGGGCTTTAACAAATGTACCTCGTAAAGAAATTGGTAGAGTCTTTAAATCAATTAATCAAATTATTCAAAGGAAAAATGAAGAACAAGGTGGTTTAATTACTTATCAAAATGATTCAATTAATACAAGGCATACTAATCCTGAAGATTTAGTTGGTCGTTTCTGTTCTCATTTAGGTATGTCTCCAACAATTGCAACTTCAGCTCAATTAATTGCTAAAAATTTAAAAGATGTAGGTGTCTTGGAAGGTAGATCTCCAACAACAATTGCTGCAACTGTTATCTTTTTCACTTCATTAGTTTTTGATCAAAAATTAACTTTGTCTAAAATTAGTGAAAAAACTGGTGTCTCTGAAGGTACAATCAAATCTTCTTTCAAACTTATGAATCAAGCTAAATTAAAATTAATTGATCCAAATTGGATCGAAACAGGTAAAGTCGATATGTCTAAACTTGATTAAATGGTGTTGAATATATGAAATTTATATTTTCAACTCCTTTTTGTGTTATCTTCTCTCAAAAATATGAAAATTTGAAAACTAATAAATTCTCAAACTATGTACGAACTTTCAAACTATAGTATATTTCAAAAAAATCTCAACCTATTAGTATCAAACCCTAATATACCAAATTGAAAAGAAAAAGAAAAAAAAATTAGAATTCTAAAACTGATTGATTATATTCTCTACGTTATTACTAGTCAAGTTAAAGAATGTTTTCTATTGTTAATTATATTTTCGTTTATAAAATGTAACAGGTAGCAATAAATTCTCCCTACACATTATAATTTATATACAGATTAATCCATAAACAGGATCGCTTTGAATCTATTCTCCCTTATGCTTCTTAGCGTGAGCATCGATTAATTGCTTTTGTAGTTGTGGTGGAGCTGGTTGATACTCTTTAAATTCCATCGTAAATTCACCTTTACCTTGAGTAACTGCTCTTAGTTTGGAAGCAAAACCAAATAAGTTGTTTAATGAACAATCTGCAAAAACATTGAAATCATCAGCAGCATTTTCAGTATCATTGATTAAACCACCTAATTTATTAACTAAACCAATAACTGCACCTTGGAATTCATTTGGTGCAGTTATAACAACATTCATAATAGGTTCAAGAACAACAGGTTGAGAATTCATAAATGCTTGTTTAAAAGCAAATTGAGTTGCAGTTCTAAATGCCATTTCAGAAGAATCAACAACATGAGTTGCACCATCATCAACAACCATATGAACTCCTAAAACTCTTGATCCAGTTAATGGTCCCTTTTCACAACAATCTTCAAAACCTTTTTGACATGCAAGTAAGAATTTTTCAGAAATTTTACCACCAACAACTTTGGTTTGGAAATGATTACGGAATTTAATATCATCACCTAAAGTTGCACCAATATCCTCTGGATCTGCAAGTGATGTTGCTTCCATTTTACCCATAACTTTAGCAAATTGACCTGCACCACCAGATTGTTTCTTATGAGTATAATCAAATGGAGAAGATCCTAAAATAGATTCTCTATAAGCAACTCTTGGTCTACCAACAGTACATTCAACGTTATATTCTCTCTTCATTCTTTCAACATAAATTTCTAAATGTAATTCACCCATACCTGAAATAATTGTCTCCTTAGAATCTGAGTCAAAATGAACTCTAAAAGTTGGATCTTCCTTTTGGAAACGATTAACAGCTTTGGAGAAATTTGCTGCATCTTTTGTTTTTGGTGAAATGGATAAAGAAACAACAGCATCAGGAACAAACATAGAACTCATAGAATAATCAACAGTACCATCTGTAAATGTATCACCAGATGCACAATCAATACCAAAAGTTGCACAAATTTCACCTGCATGAATTTCATCAACATCTTCCATTTCTTCAGAATGCATTCTCACTAATCTTGCAAGCTTAACCTTCTTACCAGTCTTCACATGAGTAATCATAGCACCCTTCTTCAATTTACCTTGATAGACTCTTAAATATGTCAATTGACCATATTTACCTTCTTCTAATTTGAATGCTAATGCAACTGCTGGTGCACTAGAAGATGGAACTAAATTAACGTTCTTTTCATTATTAGCTAAATCTAATGCAGTGTTCAAAATTTCACTTGGATCTGGTAAGTAATCACAAACACCATCTAAAACTGGTTGAATACCTTTATTTGCTAACGCAGAACCCATGAAAACAGGAGTGAATTTCCTTGCAATTGTAGATCTTCTAATAGCACCTTGAATTTGTTCAACAGTTGGTTCAGTTTCTTCAATAAAACATTCAGCAATTTCATCATCAACATCAGCTAAGGTTTCAATTAATTCAGCTCTCTTTTCTTCAACCAAATCTTTCAAATCAGCTGGGATTTCATCAGTAACTCTCAATTTTTCACCTTGAGAACCTTCAAAATAAACAGACTTTTTATTAATAATATCAACAGCACCAATTAAATCTTTCTCTGCACCAATAGGGACTTGAACTGCAGCTGCAGGAATCTTTAATTTAGTTCTAATTTGTTCAATAGCCTTCCATGGATTTGCACCCATTCTATCCATCTTGTTAATGAATGTAATTCTTGGAACATTGTATCTTTTCATTTGTCTATCAACAGTAACTGTTTGTGACTGAACACCAGAAACAGCACAAACGACTAAGACTGCACCATCCAAAACTCTCAAAGCTCTTTCAACTTCAATAGTAAAATCAATGTGACCTGGTGTATCAATCAAATTGAAATGTAATGATTTCTCTGGAGATCTTTCCCAAGAACAGTAGGTAGCTGCAGATTGAATAGTAATACCTTTTTCCCTTTCTAAATCCATGTGATCCATCTTTGCACCAACACCATCTCTACCTCTAACATCGTGAATAGCCTTGATTCTACCGGTGTAGAATAAGACTCTTTCAGTGAATGTAGTCTTACCGGAATCAATATGTGCAGAGATACCAATGTTTCTCATGTTTGCAAGCCTATGAACATCTGTGTCGTTAAGTTTTGCTGAAAGTTCATCAATAATCACTTTTTCTTCTTCGTAAGTCCTCAAGCTTCTAGAAATATGGAAGTTTCGTCTAAAGTTGATACGTCCAACATTTGCAAGTGTTTTCCAACTTGTCTGTGGAAGTTTACCAAACATCATCAGTGGAGTGTACTTGTCAAATTGGGTTTGAACAAAAATATCAAGGATAATTCAATAATAGAAAAAGAATCGTGAGGTTTTCAACAAATCATCTAGTACGGAATTTTTCATTCCTTCAAGATTGATCAGCGCGTGGTGAAAAATCATAAGGCTTGCGAAAATCATTGATTTCAATCAATTGTGACACCCTCGAACTGTTGGTACCTTAGTTATTGATTGTGATACTTATCCTAATATAAACTCAGGGACCATGTTGAATAGATATAGTATATTTATACATTACGTAGGTATATACAGTATGAATAGTGACAGCTAGTCCAGAGTGGAGCAAACATCCAAACAAATTCAAAATCCTATTAAATACATTGTTTTTTAAATCTTGCATGTTTGAAAGTGCATTATTGCTATTACTATCAATGGTATCTATGTTTCCAGAAAAAAATATTTGTGGAATACCTAAATTGGATAAATGAGTAATGCTTATAGATTTTGGATCTCCTGTTTGAATCGACATAAAAACATTGCTAATTAGATTGTAAAGAATGACATTCACAAGTTCATAACTTAAAAGATGAAATAACATATATGTGCTGCTTATCAAATAAGTAACACAGTATATGTTAGTAAACTTTTCAATTTTATGCTGATCAAAGTTTAAAAAAGAATGACCTTTTAGAACATCCTTTTGGTCCATATCCGTTTTCTCCATATCCGTTTTCTCCACATCCTGTCTTTCTAAATCTGTGCTTCCGAAACTTTTTGTAAATTGACTCGTCATACTGAAAACTGGGGATGATTCCGTACTTGAGTTTAAAAAAGGTGAATTGAATGACGGTGATTCTTTTAAAGTAAATACTTTTGGGGGTGGTAAAATTGGTAGCAGAATTTTTGCTCTCGACGAACGTCCTCGGAAACGAATAGTGCTATCAGAGGTAGACGATTCACTGGTTGAGACTGAATTTACAAGGTACTCAACATCATCTAATTGTTTTTCTTCCTTAAATTCACTATTCTCAAACCAATCTTTGAACATAAGAATATCGTTAATGTCTCTTTCTGTTTTCTCAGCTTTGAAATTTAAGGTTCCGAGAGCATACGTTGGTAGATGTAGAATGAAGTGAAGAAAGAATGTAAGGCCTAGTAAAAGAAAGTTCACAAGCTTGAAATATATCAAAATTACTAATAATCTGACTCGCTGATAGATAAAATACCGATAGTTTTCAATACTATACAAACTCGTTTTGGTAGATCTGATATATTTTATGAAAGCACCATTTGCTCCATATAACGTAATGTAGTTTGTAAGTAATTGAATCGTCTTATTATTTGGAATCACAATGTTTTTCTCAACCCAAGATTCTTGAGCACCTAAGCCTTTGATCAAACTAAATGCATTAAAGCTGACTGATAGAATCTCAAACTTTGGGTTTGTAAAATATGTTGTTTGAAAGTAGACCTTTTGTGGTGGTATCCGTCCTGCAACGGTACAACGTATGTCTCCAAAACTGTGCTCACAATATAAATGACACAAACCTTTTTCAATAAATACAGGTCCAATATATGATAAATCAAGATTTGGAATCACTAGCTCTTTCAATCCATCTCCACTGTTTGCCGTGTTGTCATTCAACATTAAAAGTTTAAAGCTCTCCATTATTAAGCTTGAATTCTCAAGTAGAGTGTATGTTTCTAGATCGACTTCAATTTCGGATAGCTGTAAAACGCTTTGATAGAAGTTAACTTCTTGAACATAATTCAGATACAAAAGAAGAATTCCAAAAAATAGGAATAAAAAGAATATTAGAAGTTTCTTGCATGCACCATCATATAGTAGCATTGCTGTCTGTGAATGGGATGCTTACAAATAATCAAAACATCAAATTTTATTACAATGTAAAAGTGCAATTTGTGGGTTGCCCCTTTTACAATTTAGTATATCAGGGTTTCCTAATATGGATTCTAATCTGGATAGAATATAAATTATACTAAATATCAATACGACGGAGCCTAATGTTGCCGTTGACAAGCATACATGCGACGTCACCACGCGAGGTTTTACCGAAAGCACTCAGCATTACATTTTCAACAGGTGGTAAGTCAACCAATTTATTCAAAACTCCAGCCATTGTAATTTTAAACAGTTTTCCTGTCGTTAAGCTAGTTTTTTCATCTGTTTGAGTAATAACAAACATACTGTCGCATCCACTATATGATAAAACCGTGTTTTTAGTCTCATTTGCAACCTCTGAAAGTGCCACAGGCTTAAATTCTGTACAGTTCTCAAAGCTTAATGTAAAATATTCATGATCAAACTTCAAAACTAACAATTCTGTAGTTAGCAAGTGTTGATCAAAATGACTCAATGGTATGGATTTCACCAGGCTTGAAGACTTCGAATCATAAAGGTAAAGTATAGTAGATGTTAGGACTGCAATATCGCCCAAAGATCCTTTTTTCACAAAGCTTGCAGCCACAAAATCACCTTCAATGTTGTGACCAATAGATAAATTCAGCTCTAATTTTTCTCCTATTTCGTATACATCAATTGTGGAATCTGTTACAGTGAGAAGTTTCTCGTCTAGAACTGCAACGCCCTGAAGTGACTTTATATCTTGAGCTAACTTAAAATCGTCACCAGTCAATACATTGATCGCTACTGAATCAGGACAAGCAAATACAAGATATGTGTTAGAGAATTTTATCTCTGTAGTTTGGTCTGGTATATTAATGGTTTTAATCAATTCTATGTCTTCTAGTATGCTATATATTGCAATAGTCTTTTCATGCTGTGTAATAATTCGATCGTCAATAACAAACATATTATTCAGGTCTTGGTTCTGCTTTATTGATAGAATTAAGGTATCGAGTTTTTGATTTGGAGGTAGTTTCTTCGGGCTTTTTTTTAGTAAATGAAGCAACTTTTCTTTTTGCTCTCCTTCATGAGTTGAGGTGGTATTATTTTTTGGCTGCCTCAAAAATTCTATATCATCGGCATCCTCGTCGTCAAATTCATCGTCATCAAAATCATCGTCATCGTCGTCGTCGTCATCGTCGTCATCATCATCATCATCTTCTTCTTCTTCTTCTTTAACATCAGCATCGCCTCTTTTTACTTCTTTTAAGCTTTTCATACCACCGCTAAAAGGCTTCGTTGTGTTCTCGCCCACAATTGTTTCAGCATCACTTTCTGCTACACTAACATCATCATGTCCAGTAATTATATCATTTAAATGCTTTTCGACATTCTGTTGAAATTCATGTCTTCGTGTTTCAGATTCTTGATCACTCGCAAGGGTTTCTGCTGTAAGCAAAGGATGGTTGTAGAACATGTCATTTTCCTTGTCATTCCCGGAAAGAGCATTAATACCTGTGATGCCACCAACTGTAGGGACATTATCAAACTCTATTGTTGGTGTTTTTAGTAAGTATAAGATTTCGTTCGTTGCAGACTTTAAGAACTTTCTTGCTTCAATAATCTTGGAGACATCTGAATTGTGTATACTGTCAGAAATTTGATCTTCCTTTGAATTTGGTACCGCTTTTGAGGTGTCTTCCGAATTTGAGGTGGCAATTTTGGAGTTTAATTCAGCAATTGTATGTTCTAGCTGTTTGTTACGTCTCAACAACGAGTTTCTTTCATTTTCTAGTTCAATAATCTTCAGTTTCAACGAACTGCGTTCTAATTCCCCCTGTAATCTATTTCTCTCAACTTGAGTAAACTGAGATTGTAAATACTGCATTATCCCAGGCAATGTATAATTTGCAGTAGCAGAATTAATAGAACTCTGACTATCTTGATTATACATGCCGTTCTGCATTTTTATACTTGTATATGTAGTTGTAAGAATGAATTGAAAGAGGCTACGAGAGGCTGTAGGGTCTTGTGCCTTACTGATCTGGGTGTGTTGTGTTGTCTTTTTATTACAGTCGATGCGCTAAACTGTTTTTTACGTGCACGGGTTTTCAAATTAGCATTATCTTTGTAACTATCAGTTCAAAACTTCGACAGAGAGGAATCAAGCATGACGGTCGAAAATTTAGTCAAAGAAGAAACAGATCATCATAGAGTTGTTATAGTTCCTCGAAATACTTCCAAATCCAGTTTTTGTACATGGGAAACAAAACATCCGGTATCCGGTGAATTGTCAACTTTCGTGATCGGAAAGGATGCAGCTGGTATTTCAAAAAATATTTATCTCATGGATAAGATGCAATGGATAAACAAGACGGTAAGAAATCAAGAAACAACTTTACAAGGTAAGGCATATCGGTGTCTGTTTATTACTCAAGATAACTTGCCTGACGCGTTAGTACTTGGTCAGCATTCGGAAGTTTACGTGCTGAGTGAGTTTTCTCCATTGTATTTTCTTTTAGCCTATTTTAAGCTGCAGTTACAAAAGTCCCAGAATGAGGAGTCTGGCAATAAAAGATTAATGTCGTATGAAGATTTAATTGATGCAATTTCTGAGTCTGGGCTATCTGTTAGTAATCTGGTCAATGAATTCAAATTCGATTTAAAGCCTTACATCAAACAAATTTGCGAACAAGTGGTTATCCCTACGATGGACTCCGATAATGAAACCAAAAATGGTGACGAGTTTTACAAACCTTCGATGGATCGTATTACTGCTTTCATCGACTCTAAAATCACCAAGATTGTCGGGTTATCAAAAGTTGAGTCTAAACTTGAAACTCTGAAGTTGCGAATGCAACTATTGTATCCTGCAGAAATCCCAAACGACATAAATGAGTTGATTTGGAGAAAACAAGCATTTAAATTCATGTCTTTGTTTGTTGATCCTTGGTTCCTCAATGAAACAGAGAAGAGATATTCGTATAACTTTGATCCGTTAGACTCTTGTATTGAGATGTCAGAAAAAGCGTTGGATGCACAATTAGTTTTACAAGAATCTTTAGAAAGTATGCATACCTCTTCAGCTTCAGTGAAACGAACTAAAACAACAAAGCCATCAAAGAAAAAACCAGTAAAGGTAAAGTCAGGTGCCTTAGATATGTTTTTCAAGAAAAAAGAAAAACAGTAAGCTTTTCTAAACATGTAGAAACTATGATTTTTAAGTAGATTAATTTGTGCATTATTTGATATAAACTTGCCTGTCCGTATCAGGAAATCAGTTTTCAACACAATCGGCCTGCATGCGATTAGCAGCATATTGAAATTTTTTTCACACAGATGAAATCAAACATAAATAACAACTCTCTCATACCAATCAAGAGCTTGATCTACAACATGCCACATACCGACAATACTCTACCGATTCCAAATATATTAACATTACATTCTCTTCTTTCTTCAGATCCTCCATTGCGCCCCTCCCTGAGGGCATTTGATGAGCCAAGAAATTTGGAAATTAATATTATTTCATCGAAAGAATCAGCTGAAACTAGAAGTGTAGAAGTAAGGTTGGGTGAAACTTATGTTGCATGTAAGGTTTCTGCACAAATTACACAACCTTATGAAGATAGACCTTTTGAAGGTCTTTTCTCAATTGGTACTGAAATAACTGCAATGTGCTCACCAGCTTTTTCAAACGCTGGTAATTCCGATTTTTCTACTGCAGCACCAGCAATTGTACCTGCAGCAGCTATATCAGCCTCTTCCATTGAAAATGCAAATAATGAAAACAAAGATGACAGCTTGGATGCTGCGACAACGAGCCATAGCTCAGGCACAGGCCAAGCGGGAGACAATACAGTAACAATGGGTGGTGGTGCTGTTATGGGTCTTGCAGCAGATCAAGCCGCAACTGAAATTCTTTTAAGTAGAATCATAGAGAAGGCAGTGCGTCGATCCAATGCGTTAGACTTAGAGTCGCTTTGTATTATTGCAGGTCAAAAGTGCTGGTCAGTAAGAGCAGATGTGAGGTTTTTAAATTACGATGGTAATTTAGTGGATGCTGCTAGCGTTGCAGTTATTACAGCATTACTCAATTTTAGGAAGCCAGATGTTGAAGTTGTGGGTAGTGGAGATGGCTCAGAATTGGTCATATATGACGAGAAACAGAGAGAAATGGTGCCACTGAGTGTTTTGCACATTCCAATTTGTGTCACCTTTCAATTTTTCTCTACTGAAAGTGTGGAGAGGAATATCAAAGGAGAATCATCGTCTTCAAGAAATATAAAAGATGATGGAAGCGGTGATGATGATGATGATATAAACGAGAGGATGGATATTGATGAGGATAGTCCGAAGAGAGCCAATGATATCATAATTGTCGATGCAACAGCAGAAGAGGAGTTATTATCTCAAGGTAGTATGACTGTTACTTTAAATTCAAATAAAGAGTTATGTCAAATAAGTAAAAGTGGTGGTTTGAGTGTTGATGCTGTGAAAATTCTTGAATGCTGTCAGATTGCTTCAAAGATAGTTGATCGTTGGACAAAACAAATTAAGCAGGTTTTAATCGATGATGAAGCAAAGCATAGAGATCTTTTAGTCGAAAAAGAGTTAAGTGTGGTTAATGATAGAAGTAATTGAAGCAAAAACCAAAACACGTATTTAACTCTTTATTCCGTAAGTAATACATAAGTATGATAAAAGGACAAAATACACAAATGATAATTTAGTTTAGAAAAAATTTACTGAATGACATTGAGTTCTAATTCTTTTGTCTTCTTTCCCAATGTATAATAGCTGGTTGTTCCGGTAAGGTAACCATAGAAGTATAATCCACTGGAGGACACTTACTGGTCCATTTAAAGTTTTGAATATAAGTAACCAAAAGAGTACCTAATTGAGTATATGCAAAAGGTTCACCAATACACCTATGTCTACCACCACCAAATGGTAAGTATGGGGAGGAAACACCTTTAGAAATTTTACCAAAACCATAATCCACAGTTTCGTTAGCATTTTCACCTGCAGCTGGTAATGAAATCCCACCATCAATAGATTTTATTTCGTCCCATCTATGTGGGTTAAACTCTTTAGCATTAGGAAAGTATTGTTCACTTAACATAGTGTAACCAGGAGAAATCATAACATAGTGACCTTTTGGAACCACATATGAGGTGTTTGGAACAGGTAAATCACGAGTAACTTTCCTGAATATAGAATGTAATGGCATATGTAATCTTAAAGTTTCCTTGATAGTTGAGTTGACTAAATCTAATTTTTGAAGATCATCATAGGTCAATTCTTTTTCAAAGTTTTCACCTAAAACTGAAGTAATTTCTCTATATAATTCTTCTTGTAATTCAGGTTTTTCTCCTAAATGTAATAAAAACCAAGCTGATGTTGCAGTTGATGTATGCTGACCACCCATAAGGATACCAATCATTAAATTAGCAATTTCTCTATCAGTCATTCTAACACCATCCTTGTAAACAGAATTCTTGATTAAAGCGTCAACCAAATCTCTATCTTGAACATCGTTGTTCTTCTTTCTATGAGTAATCAATTCTAAGTAAGTTTTTGCAATATTATTATGAGCAGCATCTCTTTTCCAGTAGTTTGGCAATGGTAAGTAACTGAACACAAAATTTAAAGGAGTAAATCCCTTATCTAAGTCAGAGTACATTTTAGCATATGAAGTATCTAATCTATTACGAAGCTCCTCACCGAATAAACTTGCCGAAGCAGTGAATAATGTCATTTCAGACTGTGATTTTAAAACATCGATATCACCCTTGTCCCCTGTAAAAGCCATATTAAAGTACTTTAACATTTCACTTTTGATAACTGGGACATATTTAATAAAACTTTCTCTCGTTAAGGCAACTTTAGCAAATTTCTTTTGTTCCATTAATTTCCAGTTTGGACAATCATAGATAACACCTTTTCCGAAAACAGGTGTAGTTAGATGTGTGTAAGCTTCCTCGGCTGAAACGTCACTTAATTTAGCATTAAGAACAAACTCATGACCTTTTGGACCCAAATAAACGGTCATAACCTTACCCAATAAGAGAAAGGAGAAACAATCACCGTACTTTTGACGACAATTTTCAAAGAAGTCATATGGTTGCATACCATAAGTAACAGCAGAACCAACCCAAGGGACCCAGTAAAAGACCATTGGGACACGGTCTTTACGCAACGAATAAAGGAATTGCCATAATAAAGAATAAATGAAAGGAATTGCAACGATAGTAAATATTTGTTGCACAGTTGATAATGTTTTGAACCACTCAACAGTCAATAGACCATACGAGTACACATCTTGAACAACTGTTTTAATGACAGACATCTGTAAACGTCGTGTTATGTGGTAGTACCAGTTCAAAGAGATGAGATTTATCGGGAACACGTAAGTATGGCGGGACAAATCATAGACGTTATAAATGAAATAATAATTTTGGCGTCTGTTGAAAAATCATGCTAGCAACGAGGCGTATACGAGCGGAACGAAATATATGCGATCGTATAATTTCCATGATGTCTCAAATAGGATGATAAAAGGCATTGATTTTTTTTTATCAGATGACCTTTTTTTTAGTTTCGGAAATGTTTGTTCCTGGTATTCTACACATTAATACATGTTTATAACTATTTACAAAAGGTGGCGGGCTTAATGTAGGCCTAATGTTGAATCTTTGGAACTAACAAAGGAATTTCTTCTTCTGGGATCTTTTCAGCGTTTGTAAGCTCCACAAGTTGAGACATGATATCGTTGCTGTGTTTATCCTTACCATCTATAGTATCGGATTTACCATCCTTGTAGTGAACTTTGATGAATGCAGGACATTTAAGCTGTTCTTCTTTAGTTGGACATTCAACTCTTTGAACTTCCACTGCAACGTTTGGGTTGTGAAAAGAAAGAGTTTTCAAATTGAACTTCCAAAACTGACGCATTCCCATATGTCCATATGCGTTATGTTTTTTGAAAATAACTTGCAGCTTGCTTACATTTTCTGGAAGTTTATATGTAGAATTTGGATAGCTAGCAATCATATCAAGGTGAGCAGCTTGTTTAAGTATACGAGAGCTTGGTAGTCCCTTCAGATATAAAGGGCGAAGAGCCTTTGGGATCTTTTGATATGGCATATGTGGTTTGGCTATTGGAGTTTGGTGTACTTAGAACTATTGAACACTACTACACACTAGGGAAAATCTTTGTTCATGAAATTTCGTGGTCTTTCCAGTGTGTCGAGAAAAAACGAATGCATCGCTCACACGCTGCCCTGCTACTTGATTTTTCAATGTGCAATCTTACAAGCATCCTTCCTAAAAGTAACTCCTACATTAGAATACTCATAATTAAAGTATTAGACCATTAATGCCAATGTTATCTTGAATGTATTAGAGACGGTTCCAAGATAAATTAATGGTACCAAAGTAAACGATAGACGATCGACGCTTTTTCTATTAAACCTATTTACATGTTTGAGTATACACAGTACTATTTAGATTAGAAGAAGAATATTACACGACTCTTGGAGCAAGAGAAATGACTTTACCAAAGTTCTTCTTTCTGAGTTCTCTCGCAACAACGCTACCAACTCTTGTACCTATTGGTTCATCCTTTTGATTGATCAACACACAAGCGTTATCATCGAATCTAATAACAGTACCATCTTCTCTTTGAATTGGGTACTTTGTTCTCACAACTACGGCACGACAAATGTCACCTCTTTTCACTCTATTGGATGCACTTGCACCTGTGATTTGTGAAGATAATGGTTTTGCTTCCTGAACGACAACGACAATTTTATCACCAACATGTGCACAGTTCATTGGTGATTTTCTGAGAACTTTAATACATTCCACAATTTCTGCTCCGGAATTGTCAATGACTTTGAGAAGGGTCTTTAAATAGATCATTTAGGGTCAGTTTCTGGTGTATTTGGGATGGGGTATGCTCAAAAAGTAGTTAAAACGACTTCTTAAAGGCACTATATACAATAAGTGAAATTTTGGCTCGCACGTAGGAGGAAACCGGGTAAGCGTATCTTCCTGACATGGGAAAAATTTGCTGAGCCTTGTCCACAAACAGGTACGAAAAAGATTCTCAAAATAAAAGTTTTGAACTTTTCCTGTTTTTGGTATAATATCGCGTATTTTAGGCGAGATTTGAGCTAGCCGAAACTAATGAAGCAACTTTGTACATTAAAGAATCTTCAGAAAGCACTGATACAGTTGTTATTAAAACATATCAAAGGTACCCGAAATTATCTGTATAATGTTCTGAGAGATTGCACTACAACGAAGAGAGTATTATAGACAGCTAATGTACGGCATAGATTGGTATATCACAACTTGTACACCAACCATTCCACAACAATAGTGGAGACAGTTCTTAATGTAGTCAAACCTCTCTTTCCAAAATCATACTGAATAGTTGAAATGTAGATAGACAATAACTTGAGAAAGTAAGCGCAGGTTAGGTTGCTTGCACCTTTGTTGCAAACAGTAGGCGTGAAATATGATGACGCGTAATTTGTAGAGCATGAAATTCTGGATAAGCTACACGTCTCAATACATTTCTCTAACTTTTGCAACGGGAAACCTCATATTTTCATAACAAATGGAATCTATAAGAGTTGATGCAACTATACTACAACAGTTCACAGGACACACTGTTCGTATTATCGGTCAAGTGAGTCAAATTACGGGAAATAGTTTTATCTTGCAATCAAATGGGCAAGTGCAAACAAGTACTGATGCAGATACAAGCGATTTGGTTGATGGTAACTGGTATGAGATTGTTGGAATTGTTCAGAAAGATTTGACTGTGAAAGCATTACAATGGTTTAATTTTGGGAAAGATTTCAATGGAGCTGCTGCTGCTAAGTTAGTTGAAATCGTTCATCGTCTACCGGAACTTTACTATAATGCTTAATAAAGTATAGCAGGAATTTTTTTTATATATTAGAATGTGTATATCTTATATCCTTTATATTGCCATTACAATACAGAAAACGGAATGTTAAAAACAAGAATTATTTTTTTTGGGTGATGTAAGGATATAAATATACAAAAGGAAGAAAGTGTAAAGGGGAGGAGGAGAAGAAAGGAAGAAAGAAAGACAAACAGTGGGCGGGATATAGGGAAAGGGAAGCAAACTGATAAGCTGAAGTTGCAACTAAATTAAATCAAAACAACAAAAATAAAGCTAAATCTACGATAAAGTAAACAAAATCATTTAATCTACCCATCTTCTCTTCTTTAATTTTGCATGTGGACCGACATCTCCCAAGTTTGGATCTAAACTTGCACTTTGCAGTCTAGCACTTGCAGGATACCATCCAACTTCTGATGGGAATGGTGCTGGTGTTGCCAAATTAATCAGAGAACTTTTAGTATATGACCAACCTGGAGTAATAGTTGAAAGACATACAGGTGATGGAGTAATTGAAGTGTAAAAAGTAACAGCGGAAGTAGGGAAACGTCTTGTCCAGGTTGTAGCAGTAATAGTTGAATCTGGTTGCATTTGCATTGGTGCATACCTTGTTTTACCTGTTTGTAAAGTATATGGTACAGTGAAAGAAGCGGAACGTGCAGCTTCAGCTTCAGCAGGATCCAATCCATCATTAATTTCACCCCATGGTGATGGACCTGAACCACTTGGAACAAATGTACCAGTCATACCGGTTAAAGTAATACGATTAGTATAACGTATAAAATAACCACCACTCTTTAATTCACAAAACACTTGAACGTAAAAGCTACCACTTGCAGCAATATCAGCATCAAATTGTGCAATAAAACCATTAGTTGTGATTTTATCTGCATCAATTTTAGCTAATTGTTGTAAACCATGAATTGGATTGTTAGGACCGGTACATAACAGAAATGTGTAAGAGGTAACATCTTCCAGTGAAGGATCATTACCATCATCTTGCCACGATATAGGTATGTTGATTTCACCATCATTTGCTGCAAAAGTCTGTCCCATTTCAGGACCTGTCAATACCATCATTGACATAGTCCTTCCCAACATGAGTATAAATACGACATAACGAAGCAGAAGCGAGTGTAAGTTCTTCATTATATCTTTTATGTGAAATAGATATGTGTTTTGATAATGAAAGATGAAGTAAGTGGAGAGACGAATGAAAGTGTTGGTGATGTAACTATAAATAAATCGTGAATGTAAGTAAGTAAGTAGGAGGGAAAAGGGAAAACGAGAACGCGCAACCCCTTCCTCTTCCAAATTTTAAAGTTTTCTACAACAAAACTGCAAATACGTTTGTCTATATAAATAATAATGTAAATACATGTTGCTTGAGATTGGATATGAATATCATATATATGTATAATCAAGCTGACTTAAGTTCAGTAATGAATTCACCCACTTTGTCTCCCTTACGCATGAGTGCTTCACCAATAAGGAAACCGTAGATATTCTCATTGGTGTATACTCTCACATCATCTACACTATTGATACCACTTAATGCAAGAAAAACAAGATCTTTCTTCTTTGTTTCATCGATAGAAGCTAAAACAGAAGTGGTTGTACCTAAATCAACGTTGAAGTTAGACAAGTTCCTATTGTTGACACCAATAACTTTAGAACCTACACGCAACGCAGTTATTAATTCTTGAGATGTATTGACTTCAACCAATGGTTCAATATCTAAGGAACGTGCATATTTCACAAGCCTATCCAGTTCGGATTCAGATAACATTTTAACAATGAGTAATACTGTATCAGCACCAGCTAATCTTGCCTCTAAAATTTGATACTCGTTAAAGATAAACTCTTTACGTAAAACGAGAGGCCTTCTATCGTCACCGAACTTATCAACCACTTTACGAACATTTACCAAATCTTCGAGTGATCCTTTAAACCAAGTTGGTTCAGTTAGTACCGAGATAGCGGCAACACCAGCTTCAGTATATCTAAGTGCTTGAAGGGCAGCATTCGCATTGATATCAATATCACCTTTTGAGGGAGAAGCACGTTTGATTTCACTTATAATTGCAATTTCTTTATTTTGAGTGAGTTTGGACAATCTAGAATGGAAATTTTGAACTTTGGGTGCTAATCCTAAGGAATAGTAAGTTTGTAAATCCTGGAAAGTAAAACCAGGCTTACTTGATTGAATTTCTACATCTTTACGACGTTGTGTGTAAATCTTATCAAGAATTGATGCATTAGTTGTTGTAAGATTAATATTTTTCTCGCTATTGAAAGAGGAAGGAGTTGATTCCTTTTGTTGAGGTTGTTCAGACCAGTAACCACCTTCGAATTTCAAAATATTTTTAATCATTAAATGACCTTCTTCGGTGAGAATACTTTCTGGATGGAATTGAACACCTTCAATAACGTACTCTTTATGTCTAACACCCATTATAATATGGTTTTCAGTTTCAGCGGTGACTTCTAAACATTCAGGTAAAGTCTTTGGAGATCCAGCTAAGGAATGGTACCTAGTAACGGCGACACCTTGAGGAACATTTTTGAACATACCTTTATTATCGTGGGTAATAGGAGATGTCTTGCCGTGCACTATTTCACCAGCATACTCAACTGAACCACCGAAAACTTCGTAGATACACTGTTGACCCATACAGACACCGATAATTGGTTTCTTCCCTTTAAAGTAATCGATGGCTTCTCTGCAGATACCGGAGTCGGTCTTTGGATGTCCTGGTCCCGGAGAGATGAAAAGGATATCCGGATTCATTTGCTCCATCTCATCTATAGTGATCTTGTCGTTTCTGTACACTGAAACCTGGGCACCAGCTTGACAGAGGTACTCGTACAAGTTCCAAGTAAAGGAATCGTAGTTGTCGATCAAGAGAACATACTTTTGTGCTGCGGGCATCGTGGCTGGCTGCTGCGGAGTCTAAGTGGTGCTATGTGGAGGCGTTGTTGCTCTGGTGTCTGGACTCGGCACCCACCCGTGGGATTGGATTGGTCTTTCTTCAATCTGTGACGTTTCTTTCATCGATCCTTGATCTCGGTTCCTGGGCAGGTTCTGTGACTCAATTCACGGTCACGTGCCGCTCCGCTTGTGGGGGCTCAGCTGTTTTTTTAGTGCGTTTTGCTGTTGCTGCCACGTTCACGATGACGATGACTTTGATGTTGGTGTAACGTCCGGTCCATTGCGTTGTTGAGCGTGCAAGGACAATGTCTTCCAGATACAGGGTGGACTACCACTTGAAGGAGCACCGCCGGGACGAGTTCATCCAGTGGATCAAGGCGTTGCTTGCGACGCCGTTTGTGCTCTATGCCGAGAACCCGAAGACGAGTCTCAGCGTTTCCTGTGGCCAGGAAGAGGAGGTGAACAGAGACGCTGCCGAGCGGTATGCATACATCTTCCAGGACTTGGAGCGGCTTGTCCAGGATCACAGAGACATGGATGAGGCTGGCACGCCACATATGTCCCGGCTCTCGCAGTTGGTCCCCTCGATAGGTCGGTTTTTCACACCTTTACCTCTGAAAAGGGCTTTCCATATACAGGACGAGAAACGGGGGATCAGTAAACGAAGGCTCGTTGCCCCTAGTTTCAATGATATTCGTCTCATTTTGAACACTGCTCAGGCGTTTCAACTGGTGGCGCCCTGCTGCACTACAGATGGGCTCAAACTGCTCACCTTTGACGGTGACATCACTTTGTACGACGATGGTGGAAATCTAGAACACGATTCTCCTCTTATACAGTATCTTGTAGGTCTCCTCGAGAAAGGTGTTTACATTGGCATTGTTACAGCTGCAGGGTACACGATTGCGGAAAAGTACGAGGAAAGATTAGTTGGTTTGGTCGATTCTGTCAGGGATTCTGTGTCACTCACTGACGAGCAGAAGGAGCACCTAATAGTGATGGGAGGTGAGGCAAACTACATGTTTCAGTACTCTAGCCAGAGTCGTGGATTCGAGTTGCAAAGCCCGGACAAGTGGATGCTAGAGGACATGAAACATTGGAAGCAGTCGGACATCGAGGCTGTCCTAGACTATGGACAAACAAACCTCGAAGATTTGATCGAGAAACTTGGAATGCCCGCAATCATTATCCGGAAAGAGAGAGCTGTTGGCCTGATTGCCAAGAAAGGGTATTCGCTCAACAGGGAGCAGCTCGAAGAGTGCGTTTTACGGATAGATCACTCCCTACGCATCTTCCCGCCAGCTGCCAAGATCAAGTGGTGCGCATTCAACGGCGGTAGCGATGTGTGGGTGGACATTGGAGACAAGTCCCTTGGTGTCCAAATACTACAGCAGTTTATCGGCAGGAAGACGGGCCTTCAAATCAAACCGAGCAACACCCTTCACGTGGGCGACCAGTTCGCGTCGGTGGGCTCCAACGACTACGCCAGCAGAACTGCAGCAACGACAGCGTGGATCGCCAGCCCCTACGAGACGGAAATGCTCCTGCGAGAGATCTTTGAGTACATGGACCCGTCGTGCAGCTGGGTGTCTCCGGGCGTGTAGCGGGAAGCAACAATCAGCACGTCCTGCTCCGTCCCTGAACTTCGATCTGCGTGGCAAACCTCGCGGCTGTGCAGATGCGCATAAAATGCAATAATGTAAAATTAGCTAAAAAAATTAAATCTTAATCTACAGTGGTTTCGGCTTGACGTACGCTGTGCAAGCCCAGCACCAGTTATCAGTTAGCACTGCTCTTTCCTGTCTCTGTGTTTCCTTCTTTCATTGACACCGATCAGCCTACGGAAAGTACTTTTCGCTTTGCTCATGTTGGGACTCATCACAAAACTTGCCTCAATTGCCACTATCGCGTACCCTTTGTACACAACAATTGATCTTCTGATATCTCTACATACGTCATTCACAAATAATGCGATCGCCAATTTGACTGAAACTGTTCCTCTTGTCCGCCAAGATGCACAAAGAATTCAAGAGACTCTGACTTACTGGATTATACTGTCGCTCTGGCTCTATCTTATTCAATGTCAACCTTTTGCGTCACTCTTACAGATATTGCCCTTTGCCTCACTAATAGTGGTTTATGTTCAATTTTGGCTCGGATTCCCGCTTATCCCGTATCCGCAACGACAGTTACAACAGAATAGGCAACAGCAGAAGCAGCAGCAGCAGCAGCAGCAGCAGCAGAAAAGTAAAATGACAGGCTCATTTATTATATACAACTATTATTTCGAAAATAATATGTTCCGCCTCAAACGATTGCGCTCTTACTATAAATCTGTTTTCGGATCAATGGGATTATACATTTGTCACATGTGTGGTAAAATCTCCAAATTAGAACAGCTGCTCCATCTCTTGAATATCGATATTAAATCTTATGAAGCTTACTTCAGTTCACTTGTTTATGGACCTCAAACGTTGAAGAAGAATCCAAATAAATCTTTCAGTATGACAATGAATAACTGGACCAAATTATGGGGGATTATACCCGATTGGAAACCTGAAGAAGTTCATGAAACTAGTATTTTCAAGACAATTGCACAAGGTTTGATTGCACCATTTGGATATTCGTTTCCTTCTCCTGAATCTTTTGGCATTGATTCCAAAACTCCATCTCCTGCTGGCAGCTTCGATGATTTTGCATTTGTCAACAAGAAAGAACTGGATGAAGCAGTTAATAATACTCTGAATATACCCAAAAGAAGAGTTACTAGTGAAAAAATAACTAATTCATCTCGTAAACCTTCATCAACAAATCTTACATCCAATACTCTATTCAATGATAGCGGTGATGGTGATGATGGTGATAATGATGATAATGATGAAAAAAGTGGTCTTTTAGGAAATAAAACCAGAAAGGTAACATCATCGTCAAGAGTAACATCTTCCTCTTCTGGCTGGTTTAGGTTAAAATAGACACGAGACTGACTTGAAGGAAAATGGAGTATAACTGTATTCTAAATTTATTGTATTGCTTCTTTTTGATTTTTTGTTTTTTTCATTTTAATTTTCTATATGCTTTCCCCTCTCTTTCTTTTCTTTCTTTTCCTGTTCAATTTAACATTAAAGTTTGATAAATCTATTTACAAATAATTAAGTACGTACAATATACAGGTGATGCATTTATTTATTTATTTAGTTCGTTATTTTATTCAATGTGAAACTTAAACTCAAACTTAAAGTTTCACATAAGAAGTAATGAATTTTTCTGCATTCAATCTCTTCTGAGTTATAATATCCTTATCCTTGATATTCTTCATTTGTCTTCTAACAAGTTTAGAAACAAAATTCATTGGTCTAGGTTGTGGATCAATAATACCATCAAATGCCTTACTTGGTTTATCAGCATCAGAATTAATTGCATTTGCCTTCTCTTCTCTATATCTATTCAATTCTTTAGTCAATTCTTTCTCTTGAATAAATTCTTCACTCTCTGCTGGCCAAACAAAAGGATCAATCAAATCAACTGTCATCTTCTTCGTTTGTGGTGCTCTATACCTTGATCCATACGGTGCTGGCATACTTCTAATAAATTTAGCTGGTGTTAGAGTAGATGTTATATTAAGAGCTCTTAATCCATATATATGATAAAGATAATCTCTTAAATCTAATTTATTAAATGATTTCGGTACTATAAATTTTGCTTGATATGGTGTATGCTTTGCATTTGGTCTTAAAAGTTTAATTTGAGCAAATGGGAAATATAATGGTTTGGAACCTGTTATAAAATTTGGCTCATCATTTTCTAATGCTTGACGAACAAGCTCAACAATTCTTTTGGATCTTAAAGCTCTATCTTTATGAGATTCCTTAGGTTTTGGTTTAGGTGCAAATGGTTTCCTATATCCCATTATAACGGTACGCACAGAACCGAAAATGGCATTATTTGGACGTACAAAACTGTCACGTACTGATACAATTGTTGATAGCATATGGGGAAAATTTAGTTTTGCTTGTGTTGTCAAATGATAAAAGCCAATAATTCTCTTCCTTCAAAGTTATTATATGTATGTGTACGGTACGTACGTCCAGGTGAAAAATATCGAAATTGAGTGCGAATGAATCCGGGTAAATGAATGGAGCAACAGCCTTCGCTCCTGGAAAATGAAGATGTTTTTCGTAGGTGGTGGCGACAGAGAGACCTGTTTAAACACATTTGATTAATAACAATTATAGTTCTTAAATCGTGACGTTACTGACTGTTTCCAGGCACCCAAACACCCAGACACCCCAACACCCAGACAGTCATATAATGTCATACGACGAGTCTGCTTATAGTTTTCCGGAAGACAACCTTATCACCACCGAGGATTGTTGGACTGTTATCACTTCGTTTTTCGAAACTAAAGGTTTGGTCTCACAACAATTAGATTCATTTGAAGAATTTATTGAAACTTCTATTCAAGAATTAGTTTTAGAGGATAGAAAACTAATTTTAGATCAACCTGCTCAACATATTACTGAAGATGATGATATTAGTAGAAGATATGAAATTACATTTGGAGATATCTTCCTTTCAAAACCTTCACAAACTGAAGCTGATGGTACTACTTCTACCTTATTACCTCAAGAGGCAAGACTTAGAAACTTAACCTATTCAGCTCCTCTTTATGTTGAAATGAAAAAAATGGTTAAGGAAAGTATAGACGACGAAAATAGTAACCAATCAAGTTCTCAAATTGTTTGGTATAAAGAAGGAGATATCCAAAAATTTAGAGCTGGTTTAATTAATGATTTAGATCCAATACCTAATGATTTTAATGAAGATGAAGATGAAATTATTGAAGAGAAACATAATACCAAAATACATGCCAGCGGAGCAGAAACTCAGACAATCTTCATTGGTAAAGTTCCTATCATGTTAAAATCTAAATTCTGTACTTTATATGGATTGAATGAAGAAGAATTGTATCAAATTAGAGAATGTCCCTTTGATATGGGTGGTTATTTCATTATCAATGGTTCCGAAAAAGTTTTGATTGCTCAAGAAAGATCTTCTGCTAATATTGTTCAAGTTTTCAAAAAATCTGGGGTTTCACCTATTTCTCATGTTGCTGAAATTAGATCAGCTTTAGAGAAAGGTTCAAGATTGATTTCATCTATTCAAGTCAAATTAGCAAGTGGTGGTGCTTCTTCTTTTAAAGCTGGTGGTGTTGGTCGTTCTATTAAAACTACATTACCATACATTAAATCTGATATTCCAATTGTAATTGTTTTTAGAGCTTTAGGTGTCATTGAAGATGGTGATATTTTGCAGCATATTTGTTATGATGAAAATGATTGGCAAATGCTTGAAATGTTGAAACCTTGTATCGAAGAAGGTTTCTTGATTCAATCTCAAGAAGTTGCATTGGATTATATTGGTAGAAGAGGTAATGCTGTCGGTATTAAAAGAGAAAGAAGAATTCAATTTGCTAAAGATATTCTACAAAGAGAATTCTTGCCTCATATTTCTCAAGATGGTGGTCATGAAACGAACAAGGCATACTTTTTAGGTTATATCATAAATAGATTGTTATTGTGTGCATTAGAAAGAAAGGAACAAGATGACAGAGATCATTTTGGTAAAAAGAGATTAGATTTAGCAGGTCCATTATTAGCTAATCTATTCAGAATGCTTTTCAGGAAACTTTCAAGGGATGTCTATAGATATATGCAAAGATGTATTGAGCATGGTGAAGATTTCAATATTGTTTCTGCTGTCAAATCAACTACAATCACTTCCGGTTTGAAATATTCTTTAGCTACAGGTAATTGGGGTGAACAAAAGAAAGCAATGAGTTCTAAAGCAGGTGTTTCTCAAGTTTTGAATAGATATACATACTCTTCCACTTTATCACATTTAAGAAGAACTAATACTCCAATTGGAAGAGATGGTAAATTGGCAAAACCAAGACAATTACATAATACTCATTGGGGTCTTGTATGTCCTGCAGAAACTCCTGAAGGTCAAGCATGTGGTTTAGTGAAGAACTTATCATTGATGTCATGTATTTCTGTTGGTACTGCGTCTGAACCTATTACTTATTTACTTGAAGAATGGGGTTTAGAACCAATTTCTGATTATGATCCTCAAGAACATAGATTATCTACAAGAGTTTTCCTCAATGGTAATTGGGTTGGTACTCATAGAGATCCAGGTATGTTAGTTGATACAATGAGACAACTAAGAAGAAGTGGTACTATTTCAGCAGAAGTTTCATTAATTAGAGATATTAGAGAAAGAGAATTTAAAATTTTCACTGATGCTGGTAGGGTTTATAGACCATTATTTATTGTTGATGACGATCCAGATTCTCCAACTAAAGGTGGTTTGAAACTTACTAAAGAACATTGTAGGAAAATTCTTGATAGAGAGATCGAAGAAATACCACAAGATGATGGATATGATGAAAATGGAGAAGCTCTTGAACCAATACAAAGAATTTATGGATGGGATTCTCTTTTAAGTGAAGGTGTTGTTGAATATTTAGATGCAGAAGAAGAAGAAACTGTTTTAATTGCTATGTCTTCTGAAGATCTTGCAATAAGTACAGAAGATCAAGAAACAGAATTTGAAGATCAAAATACTGACTTTGCTAAAAGAATTAAAAATCATATTAAAGCACATTCTTTCACTCATTGTGAAATTCATCCATCTATGATTTTAGGTGTTGCAGCATCGATTATTCCCTTCCCTGATCATAATCAATCTCCAAGAAATACTTATCAATCTGCTATGGGTAAACAAGCTATGGGTGTTTTCTTAACCAATTATAATGTTAGAATGGATACAATGGCTAATATTCTTTATTACCCACAAAAGCCATTAGCTAAAACACAATCAATGGAATTTTTGAAATTTAGAGAATTACCTGCTGGTCAAAATGCTATTGTTGCAATTGCATGTTATTCAGGTTATAATCAAGAAGATTCTATGATTATGAATCAATCATCAATTGATAGAGGTTTATTTAGATCATTATTTTTTAGAAGTTATATGGATCAAGAGAGAAGAAATGGTATATCTGTTGTTGAAGAATTTGAGAAACCAATGAGATCAAATACTTTAGGTTTTAAAGCTGGTACTTATGAAAAATTAGATGATGATGGTTTAATTTCACCAGGTATTAGAGTTTCTGGTGATGATATTATTATTGGTAAAACTGTTCCAATACCACCAGATACTGAAGAATTAGGTCAAAGAACTAAATATCATACTAAAAGAGATGCATCAACACCTTTAAGGACTACAGAAAGTGGTATAGTTGATCAAGTTTTATTAACAACAAATGCTGAAGGTTTAAAATTTGTTAAAGTTAGAATGAGGACAACCAAAATACCACAAATTGGTGATAAGTTTGCTTCAAGACATGGACAGAAAGGTACTATTGGTATTACATATAGAAATGAAGATATGCCATTTACTAGTGAAGGTATTGTTCCAGATTTAATTATAAATCCACATGCAATTCCATCACGTATGACAGTTGCACATTTAATTGAATGTTTACTTTCTAAAGTTGCATCATTAAGAGGTTATGAAGGTGATGCAACACCATTTACTGATTTAACTGTTGATGCAGTTTCTAAATTATTAAGAGAGAATGGTTATCAATCTAGAGGTTTTGAAGTTATGTATAATGGACATACAGGTAAAAAACTGATGGCGCAAGTTTTCTTTGGACCAACATATTATCAAAGATTAAGACATATGGTTGATGATAAGATTCATGCTAGAGCTAGAGGACCGTATCAAAATTTAACTAGACAACCTATGGAAGGTAGAGCTAGAGATGGTGGTTTAAGATTTGGTGAGATGGAAAGAGATTGTATGATTGCACATGGTGCAGCTGGTTTCTTAAAGGAAAGATTAATGGATTCATCGGATGCATTTAGAGTTCATGTTTGTGGTATTTGTGGTTTAATGAGTGTTGTTGCTAATTTGAAGAAAGGACAATTTGAATGTAAGAGTTGTAAGAACAAGACCAATATTTATCAAATTCATATTCCATATGCAGCTAAATTGTTATTCCAAGAATTAATGGCAATGAATATAACTCCAAGATTGTATACACAAAAGAGTAGTTATACGGTTCGTTAAATTGATGATAGAGACTTCTCCTTAATTTTTGTAAATAGAGAAGGGAGAGAAAAAAAAAAGAATAAAATTATAATAATAATAATAATAAATAAATAAATAAGAACAAGAAAAATCAAGAGAAACAATAGATCAAAGTTCGGATAAATTCATTAGTTTTTGATTTGGTTGGTTCTTATTTTAAGTATGTAATATATACAAGGATTTTGTAAAACTATAAATAAAAAAAAAAGTAAATTAGTCGAATATGTGAATCAGTTAACTAGATTTTCTTTTGTTTCATAATATCGTTAAATTCTTTCAATTGTTTCTCCCTTAAAATTGAATCTTTAGCAGCTTTCTCAACGAGAGGGTGTTGATCAGCCCAAGCGATAATATTTGCAGTATAAGGATGATTTGAACCATCGAAAACTTTTAACCTTTCGATTCTTTGCTTTCTATATTTATTCTTTGGTAACATTCTACTAACAGCCCTTCTCAAAATTTCACCATAACCAAAATCTTTAATTATTTTCTCCATTGGTGTTGCCTTACCTGAACCAGGTCTAGTTGTATGAGACCAATAAGTTTTATCAGTTAATTTTTTACCAGTTACTTTCAAATATTGACAATTTGAAACAACAACATAATCACCTGCATCTTCAGTTTCATGAGTTAAAGGTTTATGTTTACCGATTAATGCAATCGCAATTTGAGATGCTAATCTACCTAATGTGCGTTGTTCATTTGAAAGATCCACATGGTGCCATGTACGGACAAGTCCAAGTCCAGCTTTACCAACTTGATTAGACATTTGTAAATTTAATGGATGGAGTAAAGAATAGTTATTGATTCAGTATCACTTAAACACTAATTTATTTTACTTGAGGTTGTGAAAATTCGAGTTGACCAGATTCATATCGTGCAAGCTCTCAAGTTGTTGAAGCGAAAAAAGCTGTTCGCGCTGAACTGAAACCACGATTTTGAATTACACTGCACTTACAAGCGAGTTGAGTACTGTTTAGTGCAAGAAAGTGTGTGTGTGTGTCAGTGTTAGTGCTGAGGAGTGGAGGCAGACTATACATTGAACTGTCAGGGTACCACTAAGGAACGAATTAGAGAGGTTACAATCAAACAATAAAAAAAAAGAATCATACGAGAATAAGGATAATATAATATAATGTTTTTCGTTAAAGATTTATCATTAACGTTAACACTTCATCCATCATATTTTGGAGGAGCAATGAAAGATTATTTACGACAGAAATTATTAACAGATGTTGAAGGTACATGTTCAGGACAATTTGGTTATATTATTTGTGTTTTAGATTCGGCCAATATTGATGTTGGTAAAGGTAAGATTGTACCAGGTAATATTGGGTATGCAGAATTTGAAGTTAAATATAAAGCGGTCGTTTGGAAACCATTTAAAGGTGAAGTTGTTGATGGAATTGTTTCATCTGTTAATAGTATGGGATTTTTCGCTGATGTTGGACCATTATCAGTTTTCATTTCAAAACATTTGATACCATCAGATATGAAATATAATCCAAGTCATACACCACCTGCTTATATAGGTGAAGATCAAGTTGTAATGAAATCATCTAAAGTTAGGATTAAGATTATTGGTACTAGATCTGATGTTAATTCTATTTCAGCTATTGGTTCAATTAAGGAAGATTATCTTGGACCATTGTAGTTGTAAATGATTTTAATTGATAGTATAAATAAATTTGTAATAATAATAAGTTAAATATAATGTTAAGGAGGATGGAGAAGGGAGCTCCGGAGGGGTGAGGGGGCTGATTATTGTTATGATAGCGGTTTCAGTAAATCCGCTATAAGCATCCGAGATAATTTTAATTTTAATGACGACCCTCGAAACTAACTGACAGACTTATATAAAGGGTGACAGACAAGCCTCGATGTCAGTTAAATAAATATATTTCTTTAATCATTGCACAAACCAACCTAACAATATGTCAGCAGCGCAATATAATCGATCACTAACAACTATCAAAACGGAGCTTGAATTTTTATTAGACTCGGAAGTTATAACTGAATCATTATACAATCATATAGCTGAAATTTTACCAAATAAATATGTTAAAGGTATGTCACCAGTTGATTTGAAGATTGATAGTAATAATAAGTCAAGTATAGATAATGAGAAATCCGCTAATTTAAAAGCGGAAGAACCACCAGCGTATCAACCACCTGCTACACCACCAGTACCACCAACACCACCGATCAAAAGATTTATTGATTATGTTGAAGCAATTTATGATTTCCAGCCACAACAACCAGATGATTTACAATTACGTGTTGGTGATAAAATTCAAGTTATCGAGAAAACTTCAGATTCATGGTGGAAAGGAGAATGTAATGGCAGATCAGGTATGTTCCCATCAAATTATGTTCGTTCAATAAATAGTAGTAGCAGTAGTAACTATTATCAACAACAACCAATGCAAATGTATGCACCACAACCAATGATGCAACCAATGGTACAACCGATGGTACAACCAGTTCAACAACCACAACAATTGAGTGTACCTATTCAACAAACTGCATCGACAAGTTCAAGCACTGGATCAGCTCTGAAAAGTTTTGGATCGAAATTAGGTGAAGCAGCAATTTTCGGTGCAGGTGCAACAATCGGTAGTGATATAGTTAATTCGATTTTTTAGTTAGAGTTTGAATCTATTTAGAATTTTTCTTTTCTTTTTTTATTCTATTTGACACTTTTTTTTTTGTAAGATTTAAATTGAAATATAAGGTTATAAAAATTTAAGTACTATAAAGTATATTCTAATTTAGTATAGTATAGTATAATATAGTATAGCATAGTATTATAGTATAGAAGTGATTTAATAAAAAAGGGGGAAAGAAGGGGGAGGGGGAGGGGAAGGGAAGAAGGAAGGGAAGAAGGAAGGGAAGAGGTGGCTCATTAGTAAATTCTACCAGGTCTTTTCTTATTTGAGCTAATTGGTTGATATTTTTTCTTTTCAGCTGGTTTTAGAATTTGGAATGAACAAAGTAAACTTTCATCGACAGACATCATTGCACCAGCATTATCGAATTCACCACAGTAATTTGGAGCTGAAAAAATTGTAACTAATTGACGTTTACTGAAAAATTCGTAACCATCTTCAACGACTTGATGAGCTCTACAAATTAAATCCATATCATGCTTTTGTAAAAATCTTGAAACAACGTCAGGTCCAAAAGTGAAAGAAACACCTCTATCATTTTCACTCCAACCCATTATATCTTTATCAGGATCAGACCATAATAAATCACATAATAAACCAACATCAGGTATATCAGTTGGTCTCATAATTCTCCTAATTTGTTCCATTGTATTTAAATCTGGTGATAAACCACCATGCATTGTAAAGATCTTCTCATCAATTATTGCAGCAATTGGTAAACAATTGAAACAATCAGTAAAAGTTTTCCATAATTTAATATTATAACGTCTTTTACATTCATCATAAAATCCATAAATTCTATTAATTGAAGCACATTCATGATTACCCCTTAAAATGAAGAAATTTTCAGGATATTTGATTTTATAAGCTAATAAAAGGCAAATTGTTTCTAAAGATTGTTTACCTCTATCAACGTAATCACCTAAAAATAGATAATTAGCTTCAGGTGGGAAAGCACCATATTCGAATAATCTTAATAAATCATAGTATTGACCATGAATATCACCACAAATTTTAATTGGAGCTTCTAATTCTAATAAAATTGGTTGCTGAATGAAAATTTCTCTTGCCTTTGTACATAAAAATTTGATCTCATTCTCTTGAAGTTGTACTTGCTTACCAGGTCTTGAACCTCTAACATCTAATAATCTGTCGATTATTGAATCAACATCAGCTTCTTGTATTTCTGAAGTCATTGTGTATAGATATGTGTGTGTTTGTGTGTGTTTGTGTATGTGAATGAAAAGATTAGAATGTGACTAATGTAATAACGACTGTGTATATGGGTATTTAATCGGGTGATTTGATGTATCAGTTAGTTGATTGATTGATTAGTTGATTAGTTGATTAACTGATTAACTGGTTGACTGATTGGTTGATCTTTTTGGATGTAACAGTTGAAGCTATGAGATCAATAAAATAGGGAGGTATAGGTATAGATTAGTATCGGGTTGAATATATTGTTCTTTTCAGGCAGAAGATGGACAATTGTTAGTTTTTGTGTGTAAAAAAGGTGAATGATACTGTATAGTATAAGATATATATAGTGGTACTCCAAATACGCGGTTGCGGTTGCAGTTGCAGTTGTAAGGAAGGAGATGGAGATGGAGGGTGGTTTGGGGGAAGGGAAGTAGTGGGTTGTCTTGCCTTGCTCTGCGATGTGTCTGGCTGGGTGGCGTACGGTGGAGTTGGAGTGGAGGTGGAAGCGTGCAGCTGCTGCTGAGTGTTGCGTTGGGTGGTGTATGGCGTATGTAGCGGTGCCCGTCGAGTGAGAGTCTGAGAGTCTCACGCACCCCGCTGGCTTTGCCTCTGCCTCTGTCTCTGTCTGTGTCGACCGTGAGGCGAAAAAGTGCGCAGCGGGCGGAGCGGGAGCTCGCGGGACGGGGGGAACGGGGGAACTGG
>JANIWQ010000048.1:0-72378 GCA_030555725.1 Pichia sp. yHMH446
CCTAAAATACCCAAAACCGTAACCGACTAACATTTGCTAGCTTGAAAAGCTAAACCATCAGTTCCAACCAAACGAGCCATCGCGAAACCAACCAAAGTAGTTACCATCCTTTACAAAAAACCGGTTGGCAACTTGTCCGAGTGGTTAAGGAGAAAGATTAGAAATCTTTTGGGCTTTGCCCGCACAGGTTCGAATCCTGTAGTTGTCGTTTTTTCGCATCATTGCCTTTTTTCTCTTCCTTTTTTCTCCCAGAAACGAGGCAAGCCGCTTTTTCTCAAACTTCACATGCGGTCGACGCTCTCAGCCTTATTTTCCCGCCAGAATCGAGCTGGGCCCCGATAATGTTCTGAAACCCCATTTCGACACCCTATCGTCACGTTTCGTTCCCATTCCCGAATCCTTTGATCTATCTTTCGATTTTTTGATCTTTTGATCTTTTGATCTTGTGACAATTCATCACTTCATCGCACCGCACTCCAACCGCCGTACCGGGATCGCTTATCGTGTCTTGTCCTATTCACTATAAGTCAGTTCAAGGTTATACTCCAAACAATGCCACTTACCCCATATCGACAAGATTCACCCGCAAGTAGTAACATTACTGATAACGAATCCAACTCTTCATACTGTCTTCTATCAAATAATGACTTGCACTTCTTACCATATTCAAACAATGCGGGCGCCAATGAAAATATTTTAACTGACAAAAACTATACTATCTACAGCTCATTCTTAAACAATAAAACGGTTTCATCTTTTGATTCTCATAACAGTTCTACCGGTAATTTCACAATAAATAATTCCACATCAAAATCTAATGAGGATAGTAGTCCCATATCAAAACTTCTCGATAATTACAAATCACATGCAATTTACCTACCTGACCATTTCATCCCACTCGAAGAAGACGAAAATCAAAAAGACACAATCAAACAGTTGTTACTGAATATATTCCCTCATTGGAAAAATTCCGATAATATCGTAGTTAAAAAGCTGACTGGAGGAATAACAAATATGCTGCTTGAATGTACCTATAAATTAGATGATAATGAAGAAGTTGAGAAAGTTTTAGTTAGAACTTATGGTAATGGAACAGACTTGATTATTGACCGAGATAGAGAATTTGTTTCACATCTAGTATTAAATTCTTTGAATTTGGCACCTGCAATACATGCCAGATTTGGTAATGGTTTAGTTTATGGATTTATCGAAGGAAGGTCACTTCATTATAAAGAAATGTCGAATAAAATTCTTTACCCATTGATTGCTTCAAAGTTAGCTTGTTTGCATAAACTTACCAGCATCACAACAATTTCTGACTCTCTTCAAAAAATAAAAGAAAGATTCTATTCACAATCTTGTCAAGATCAAGATATTTGGTCGATTTTGCTCGACTGGACAGATAAATTACCAGAGCTTGAATCGATCTCTAATTTATGTTATCAAAATAGAGATATTTGTGAAAATTATAATTTGAATCTTTCATTAAAGTCAATTTTGCAAAACGAAATCATATGGTTACGAAATGAAACTCGAAATTCTTCAATTGAAGTGATATCTCATAATGATTTACTATCAGGTAATATAATTGTCCCACGATCTACAAATTTGAAAGATATCAAATCGGTTCAGGATTCTTGCACAAATCCAATATCATTTATCGATTATGAATATATGATGCCAGCACCTAGAGCTTTCGATATTGCTAATCATTTTATGGAATGGCAAGGTTTCGATTGTGATAAATCAAAGATTCCTCAGTTTCTGTACAACAATTCAACTCAAAACTATGAAAATGAAATAGTATATAATTGGTGTCAATATTATTTATCATCTTTCCATTCAACAAACCCAAATTTAAACCTTTTATTTCCAGAGTTTGAACATTTAATAGACAGAATAGATGCAAAATTGGTTCAACATCTGGTTAATGAAATTGCCTTACATTATGGTATGCCTGGTTTATATTGGGGGGTTTGGGCTGGTATTCAAAGTAAAATCTCATTGATTGATTTTGATTATGCAAATTATTCTTGTGAGAGACTAGTCGAATACTGGAATTGGAAACGTGCTTTTCTGAATAATAAGAAATGAGTTTTAATAATTTAACTGCAAACTATATACACACATACAAACCATACATATTCCTTTTGTAAACTAATACCACTAAAATCACACGTAGTTCTTATTCAAGTTCATTGATAATGAATTTCAAAAGTTTTGTCCTTTGTATAACTTTACTATCACCATGCAAACTTTTCACTATGGATTGGGAACTTTCTTTCTCATTTTCATTAGTTTCCTTATGCAAGCTTTTCAATTGACTATCCTTCAATAAAGTCAAATCAAGTTTCGAAACTATAGAATAATCTTCCTCCGATAAATCGTAATCCCAATGGTTCTCCTTGATCATATCCATAAATCCTTCAAATTGCTCATCACTCTCTAATAACTTCTTAGAACCAAAAATAATCAATTTACACCTAGCTCTAGTTATAGCAACATTAAATCGACGCCATTCTTTCAATAAATCTCCTAATGAATCAGTCCTAACTAAAGAAATAATAATAGTATCTTTATCACGCCCCTGAAATTTATCAGCTGTAAGAATTTCAATATTATCAAAGTTCTTCAATGAAAGATAAAAATGTTTAAGCTGTGCATTGTAAAATGACATAACTCCAATCTCTTCACCTCTTATACCACCTAGTAACAATACTTTGATTAAAATGGAAACAAACTTGGCTTCACCAGGGTTATCAACTTTCTCACCTTTAACAATCTCATGAATTTCCTTAACGGCATCACCATTAACGAAAACTACTCTTTTCTCAGGGTCAAGTAACTCTTCAACACATGTACCTCTGATGGGTAAAATGTCCAGATTGGGTATTTTCAATTTCTGATTTGCAACACTCTCAGATCCACATTTGAGCCTACCATTGTAAATCAGCTCATTAGATAGCGACATTATAGCTTCACACATACGATATTGCTGCGTTAACTCAACGACACTTTGAGGGTGCTTCTCACTTAGTATTTTGAAGAGAGATTGATCCAAACCACCAGTCCTTGCCTCAGGATGTCTGACTAATGGTGGTAACTGATGGTGATCACCGACAAGGATAAATTTATCACAGAATGATAAAGGCCCAAGAACAATAGGTAAAGACACTTGTGATGCTTCATCAATTATACAATAGTCATATCGCTTTTCAGTTCCAAAAACAATATCAGATATCCCCAAACATGTAGTGGCAACAATGTGCGAGTTTTGTAATAATTGCTGAAAATCATCACCATCATTTATCGTTTCTGCAATATCATTACTATGTAAGGAATATGGTTGGACTTCGGGACTGATTTTTGACAAATTCCCTACTCTTAAAAGAGGAAGTTTCTTACCATGATTTTTGAAGGATTCAATAAGTTTCTCGCATATATTGTCTACAGCCGAATGTGTATGGGATGAGATCAAAACAGAATATCCACTTTCAATCATGCATGTTATTAAACTGCTTATCAGCGTTGTTTTTCCGGTACCGGGCATTCCGAGAATCAAGCAGTAATCTTCTATTCTAGCAACAGTTTCAACTGCTTTTAACTGGTCATCATTTAAACCTTCAATGGCATGTTTATATTCAAAATTAGGTTCCTCACTGAAAACGGGAGCTCGATATTCAACAATCAACTCTCGCCTTAACACATCACCTTCTGGCATGAAAAGATTTAATAAATTATACCGTGCCATTGACATCCCAAATGAAACTGCATCTTTGTCAATTCTATAAGTTTTGGATTTCAAGGATTCATTGATTGTATTAGGCGAATCATCATAAGTTCCTACTGAATGTAGAGCCGATTTGAAGGTTTGGTTTTTATCTGCCTCGAAGTCCTTGCATTTGATACCTGAATCAGACCAATTTTTTGATGTTATGAATGCTAAAGTATCTAAAGTTATGAGCTTTACAAAACCTTTGGCTATACCAAAAGTAGAATTTTCTTCACTCAAAATGACACGGTCATACTTCAGGATGTTGCTTTGATTCAACGGAAGATTTTTTGAAATGTCTCTCTCGAATAGATAGAGATACTGATTCTTAGTCTCAATATATTGAGAACCAACTAATTTCAGATCTCCAACACAATCTCCACCATTAGTTTCTCTCTCCCTAGATGACTTACACCACAAATCCCGCTTCATATAGTTACCTAAACCTTCCTCTTTTGTAATAAGTTCATCCCATTGTTTATAGAACTTCTCGAATTTGGGATCATTCAAATGCTCAGTGTATTCATTATACATTTCTGGCCTAATTCCAGAGTCTTTTGCTTCACCAGACTCTGTCAGCTTGTTTAGAACCATGCAAAGTTCCCGAGAATAGCATCTCTCGCAAGTTGATTGGTTTTTTAATAGCGGTGGAAGTTCTGTCATCCCATATACCAGATATTGAGAAAGGGTATTCCGTAGGTTTACTAAAGCGGCAATATGTCCTCTTTTCGCAGATTCTAAAACACAATCTTTAGTTTTAGTGAACACGAGACTGAAATAGTTTGAAGATACACCATATTGCTGCTTAATTAAGAGGGTGTATAATAATGCCTGGGCATGGTTGCCCATATTTGGAGCTCCTGTTTTAATTTCCATAGGAATAACGTATTTACCCTTCTCAATCTCCGCCTCAATGACAACATCAATAATACCCCTGACTCCATATATTGGTGACATGATATTTTCTTCGATTTCTAAAATATTCGATACATGATAAGTGGTGCTTCTACTACTATTACTGGCACCTATCCCAACATAATCCTCGATCCATTCTTTCACATAATAGAAATGCATTTTTATTGAATCTTTTACCTCATTAATTGTCTTCCCCACAGAAAAAATCTCCAGAAGATATAGGTTAACTTGTTCATCAATAACCTTGTCTGCAAACGATTCATCAGTTGTCCTATGTTGTAAACATTTTTGAAAAAGTTCGTGTGTTATGGTACCAACAATCATCGGTATAGAGGCTTGTCCTGGACCAGCAAATTTCTGGTTGATAACACTGCGACGCTTGCAATCTAGAGAAGCAGCAACGTTTGTGGCAGATATCAAAATATCCGGATTCCAAATCAAAAGATTAACTTTTGAATTAACAATCCTGAAATTATCACCACTTTTGGCTGTAATAATATGTATAACATCATTGGTTTGAAAATTCAATTCTGCCCATTGATCTCGAACAAAAACTGTTACAATTTCATCATCTGCTGTGAGACATTTAAGAACATACTCTCTTTTATCATTTTTGTAACTTTCACTAATTTCTTTGATTTGTAATCTTTTCATTAAATCGTACTTCAAATCAGATTTTGCTAAATTATCACTTTCGTCAAACAGTTGAAACAATTTATCCGTTTTTTCACCATCATTCAGTTTCTCACTTATGGCTCTCGATAAACCTTTATATCTTGATTTATTAGTGTCAAATTCGCCGGATGAAAATCTTTCCATTTGTTGTATAGTCATCTTTGTGTCAACTTGAAAGGTAGATACATCAGTTTGGTCTGTGTTTGGACGAGTAAAGACTTTGCGAAGATCTTGTGTTACTTCATCTACTGCTTTCTCAAATAATTCATCATCATCACTGAATGTATCAGCCGAGTCAGATACATAACCTGCAGTGTTAGACATGTTATTCTGCGTAATAGGAACTTGCGTGGCAAGTATCTTGTCAACTTCCGGGTCATCTAAATCTATATCATCACTGAATGCATCTGATGTAGTGTCGAAGTGTTTAGAGCTCTCATTTGATTCCTGTATTTCCTTTTCCACTTCATGAATGCGAGATGCATTATTTGAATCATCTTTGATAATATTACCACTAATATCATCCATGATAATAGGAGTTCTCTCTCTACTAGCATTACCTGTAATATTCGGTGTTGCGTCTTTCTGAGTTTTACTCCCTAAACTCTCTCCGATTTGCGTCAACAGATTTGGAATATCAAGACTGCTTGTGCCAGCTGTAGTATTTTGTTTCACTTTAATATTGGCGATCGTTTCGCTAATGGTTCCTTTACTATTTATAATCTGCTGGCAACCGTATATATCAGAAGTTCTACTTTGCAAACCACGGGGATCGGATTTCGATCGGCTTAGGTCTGGCTTATGGCATATCCTTAATTTAGCATCTTCATGTTGTGGTTTGAGAGCAATAACCATCTTTTTAACATCTGGATCAATCAAGTCGAACGCATCGTAATCATCGTTTGCTTCCTTATAAAGATTGCGCAGTGGAGAAGAAGAGACTTTAATATCAAAGTTATGGTTTTTGTCTAATGATTCTGTATGGCCTGACGTATCAATCCAAAAGATACCATCATCTGAGCTGGGTCTTATTTTATTGGGATCAGGAGAAGATTTAAGATCAGGTTTTTTGATAACTTGGTCGATGTTGAATTCTTGACTTGAACTCAGGACTTTGAAAGATATTTCAGCTTCGGAACTCTCTAAATCAATGAAGCCAGTCATATTCTTTGTGAGATCATGCCGCTTCTTTTCTTCCTTTTCTTTATTCAAAGTACTGTACGAGATTGCCTTTTTAGTATCTGCATTCTTTTCAGGTTTAAAGTCATTCACTATACCATATGGCTTACCTAGGATCTTGAACTTTGGTTTTGAAGATTTTTGAGTTGAACCTGGTCCAAATTTTGGTGAGTTTTGAATGGTTTTTGAATCTCGAGTCTTGGCTCTTTTTGCAGGTCGTTCATCTTGATTACTCATTTTATTATAACACTACCAGTCATGCATTCATAGGGACAGTCTTGTAGTAAAAATTAGTGGTTTCAACCCATTTTCCCTTTCCAGTTGCCTTGCGTGTAACGCGTCTGGCAAATAATTCTGTGAGCACAGTTGCGGAGACGCACACATTTTTGAGCAAGATTGTGACCGCCTTCACCTATTCTACTCTCCCACAGTTTGTTGTATATATACCACAATAAGGCAATTTAAGCAATTCAGTCAATATGTCCACACCCTATCCTGCCATAGTACGTTTTCAGTATGATCCGGATCCCGAAAATGCTAGTGACGATTTGCAATTGACTGTTGACGAGATCATTACTGTAACCGAGATAGTTGATGATGACTGGTTGTTTGGTTCTAAAAGGTTAGAGGATGGTACAACTTCGAGTGGATATTTTCCAAAGTCTTTTGTAGAGAAGGTAACTGATGAAGGAACCAGCCCTTCGGCTGCAAACGCAATAGCAACCTTGAAAAATGAGGATACCGTATCGTCATCCACCTCACCATCGGAAGATACACCAAGAAACACATCTACGGAAACGTCTGTCCCAAGGATACAGGAGGCCGAATCTAGTGTTGTCAACGAGCCTGAGAACTTCAAACATAAGCTTCAATCATTCAATGTGTCTTCAACTCCAATTATGCCTCTAGAAAAGCCAAAAGAAGAGAGTTTTGTCAAAAAGTCATTTGGTGGAATTGAGCACCGTTCCTCATACATTCCTCCATCTTTTGGTACGTCTCATCAACCAAAGAAGGAAGCTAAACATGATGATGTCCCAAGGGAGATTATTCGGTCAGACTCTCATGTTGAAGAGCCGGTAGCACCAACAATGACCTTGAAAGAGCGTATGTTGATGTTGCAAAAGAAACAGCAAGAAGAACAAGAAGCTTTATTAGCAGCAATGAAGAGGAAAGAAGAGAAGAAGAAGGCAAAACGTGCACACGATACAGAACACACAAGTCATAGAGTGGACGCCACAAATGCAGAGACTCTATCTCAAACAGATTTTCCTGTAGATCCTTTAGCTAACATTGATGCAAGTTCACCTGATGCTGTTGATACAGCCGAATTAAATTTGCATCAAACTAAGTCCGCTACCGATTATGAAAGTCTAAGCACTAAAGGCGAACATGTTGATGAAGTTGTTGAGGACGAACGGGATGAGGAGCATAAAATCTTACATAAAAACGAAGATGCTACGTCGGGTGAATTTGATGTAAGGGAAGACTCGAATAAGGAGGAAGAAGCGGACGAAGAAGATAGTGAAGAGGATGATGACGATGAGGAAGATGAAGAAGAAATCAGAAAGAGAGAATTAGCTCAACGGATGGCAAAATTGTCAGGAGGAATGGGCATGATGGGAATGATGGGAATGATGCCTTCCCCGCTGCTGAATAAAACCACTAAAAAGACTCTCAAAAAGAAAACTGAGAAGCAGAATGTCGTACCGGAAGAAGCCGAAGCTATAAAGCCGGTTCCAATTTTACCTATGATGGGAGCAGTTCCTCCAATAATGGGAATTCCAATACCAAGCGTGCCTGAAATTCCACCAACGGAAAATCGTGAAGAAGATAGACAAGTTTCTACAAGTGAGGGTGATTTGATTGCAGGTGATGTTAAGAGTGAAAATGAGAAAATTCAACCATCCAATGATGTCCCTGATTCTAACAATGATGAGTCTGAGGGCGAAAGTAATACTTCCATCGATGTTGTTTCATCTCGGCATCCTTACAGGGCCCAAGCTGCTGTTCCCCCACCAACTTCAACTGCCACAACTGAAGTGACACTTCCTGAATCTACAGCAGCACCTCCTATCCCAACAACAGTTATTTCGCATGATTTACCACATCCTCCACCACCCCCACCTCCTGTCACTGAACCAGCAACATCACATGAAAATGAACTGGACGAATTGGAACCACTACGTGTGCCTGCTGTAGTACCACCATCGATGCCACAGACGATTTCACCAAGTGGTAGACCACCTATGCCACCTCCTCCAACCAAAACAACTAAAGAAGCACCCCCACCCCCACCTCCTGTGAGTTCACCACCCCCACCAGTTCCTGGAGCTGTTCCTAGTATTCCGGTGCCAAAACAGACTGCCGCTGTACCTTCTGTACCCTCTGCACCTCCTCCGTTACCAGGTGCAGTACCTGCTCTTCCTGGTTCATTACCTCCTGTTTCATCGGTCCCCTCTACATTCACTCATGATAATATTTCACGGAGATCATCGGTAGCAAGCAAGCCCCCTACATTTCAAGCACCAGCCCCACCGCCACAACATAATCCATCAGCGGCACCAACGATACCTGCAAATTCCCAAATACCTGTATCATCGACAACAAACGTGTCAGACATTCCTGAGAATGCCATTCCACCAATGATACACAGACAGATGACTAGAACATCACTTGAAAGCACCGTATCCTCACCAGCTGTACCTGTTGCTAACATTTCTCATTCTAACAATGTCTTATGGTGGACTATAGGCGCTTTGCCTCCACAAATTGCAAATTCTGAATCACTTTTTGAGGTTGAGACCACAGATATTAAGAAACGTAACGGTGATATAATCAAATATTTAACATACTATATTCTTGATGTTCATCTGGCATGTACAACCCTTGAATTAGCGTACCATGTTTCTGAACCGGAAAGAATTTTATTTTTCCACGAGTCAAAAGAAAAGAATAGATCTGATAGCCAAAAGCTGATACAGGAATATGCTACGTTTGGTCCTCATTCTTACAATTCTGCTGTGAAATTACTTGGGCAACAGATCGAGGGTGAACTAATTGATAATGTATTCAATGCTATTCCAGGAGCTGTATTACCACCGATTGCCAACAAAACTTTTGGTGCTGTTGTTTATAGGAACAATAATGGCGATTCTAAGTTTTACGAAGAGATTCGTCCAGGTGATATACTTGTGCTGGTGGATGCAACATTTGATTCCACCTCAGGCTTGCACACAGTAGGAGCTGACAAACCTCATGTTGCTATTGTTACCACTTTTGACATGGAGAATAACAAGATCAAGGTTATTGAACAGAAAGATGGTATAGTCCAACAGGCAAGATACAAACTTAACAAAATGAGATCGGGAAAGCTACGTGTATTCCGTGTAGTTGGACGCAGCTTTGTTGGCTGGTGAACAGATTTAAGTAGTAGATGAAATTACACTTCAATGGTGATATGTAACACATTATTTAAACACTTTTTAACGACTATTATACTTTTTTTTCGCACTCTTTCCTGAAAATTCAGGGTCGTTTTGCACAGCCCCGATGCGAAGGATCGTACCATAAAAAAACCGGCTTTGTTATTCTGTCAAATATTCCAGAAGGTGCAACTCCGTGAAACTTTGAATTTACATTTAGCGTATCGAAAGTGTTACAGAGTTCAAATTTCGCCAGCTACTTCTGTGTGTTTTAGTATCCAAAATCTTACCTCTGCAAATCCATTCACTTCATACTATATACCCAATGCTACGCGTAGTAAAACACACTAAACCAACACTGATCAGTTTCACACGACTCAACACAATCAATTCCGTCCGTTGGAACAGCAGCTCTAACAGTACTAACAGCAATACAAGTTACAGTGGTATAAAGAAGCAAGGAACGACAAGCTTGAAATTTTTCAATAAACCTGACTGCATGCTCTGTTATGAGGCTAACGTTGTGCTGGAGAATGCACTTGATGAGATTGAAAAGAACAAACCACATATGAGAAAGAGAATAGCTGATGTTGAATACATCAATATTTTAGATCCAAAGAATAAAGAATGGTTTGATTGCTATAGATATGATATACCAGTTTTGCACGTTGAGAGAGAAAATTGCAAAAAAGTTGTGTTTATGCATAGTTTTGATCATGAAGAGTTGGTTGAAGAATTAGGTCAAGAACTTTGAAGTACTAAAATTATTTATGATAAATTATTTGTTTTTATTAATCTAGGTAACATTATGTGTGGAAGTTTAAGGAATTCTATCTTATTAATACATAAATTAGCAATAAGTTTGTAATCAAGTTACCTTCCTGGTTTGCCGATTGTTTCCATTCTTTCTATTTCAACAAACTCATTAAAGATATCAAGGTCATCTAAAACACTCTTTTTGATAATTTCGGCTTTTTTCTTCTGTAGATTTTGAGACTTGATCGAATCTTGCGATGAATCTAGCAATTTTCTCTTACTGTTTTTTGAGTCAAGCATTGTATCTTGAGGTTTTCTAATTCTGCTTGTACTTATTGAAGATTTACGCCTATTTAGATCTGATTGATCTTTGGGGAGAGCTGTTTGAGCATAAACTTTCTTGGTAGTAGTTTTATTCGAAACATTTGATTTTTTAGCAGTTGTCGATTTGATTTTTCTATTAGCGTTGCTTTTCTTCAAAGCCATTTGATTTTCTGTTTTGAGTTGTGATAAAGGTTCCTCCTTTATTACGGTACTAGTTCTGGATTCATTAAAGATATTTTTGGTAAAAGGCGTTCTTTCTGTAGCAACTTCAATTACTTTGAGTTTGGAGTTAAGCTCTTCGATTAGTTTTTCTTTTTCAAAGACAGTTGCTCTCAATCGATCAACAGTTTTTTGTTTTTCAGCAATGTTATTCTTGAATGTTTCAACAGTTTTGCTCAAGTCTGTAATTTTTGATGAAGCTGTTTCATCTGTTTTATATGCAGTCACTTCTTTTTCAAGTTGCTCAATTTTGCCATTGCATATATCAAACTTTTCAAGCTGCTCTCGGTGCACGTCCTTTTGTTCAGCAATCTTTGTCTTTGCAGTTTGCAACTCTTTTTCAAGCTGTTCAACTTTAGTTTTTTCTGCAGTGAAGAGTCTGATGTTTTGAGCTTCCAACTTAGCAGCATTAGTTTCTTGTTTTTTTAATTCTGAACTTAGTTTTATCTCATTTGCAGCAGCTTCATTTCGTGCTGCTTCATACGATAAATTTAATGATTGTAACTTCTCCTGAAGTTGAGTAATGACAATTTCCTTTGCTGCAACTAATGTAGAATGAGAAACATGTTCACTTAAGATTTTTTCATTCAAAGTTTCAATCTCAGTCACCTTTGAATTCAAATTTTCTTTGCAAAGTTTCAAATCAGCTACCAATTTAATGTTATTATCAATCAAATGCTTATTCTCCGTTTCTATTTGCAGTAACCGTTTCTCTTTTTCAATCTCTAAATGCAAAGTCGTGATTAGGTACTCGATTTCTTTTTTGAGTTCGTCACTTGTACTTAAGGTACATATTTTCTTTATTATGGAGGAATTATTTTCACCAATTATAGTTGCTAAATTTCTGTCTACATCCGAGATTGCACTGATTAGTTCATTTCTAAACTTTCCTATTGAGGTAAAACTTTTATCATTTGTAGAATCAATTTTACTAGTTGTTGAGGTGAGTGTTGTAAGACGAAGAGCAATATCATTGAAATTATCATTCAAGTTTAACTTGACTGATTCCATTGAGTTTTTAGACCATTCAAAAGTTTCTGAAAACTTAGTTTCAACAATATTCAGTAATTTCTCCCATTTTTGAGTGATGGCATCTCTCTCGAGATTATATTGTTCAAACAGATTTTCAAATTTTGCATTACATTCTTTGAGTGATGCTTCATAGCTTTGTGAATTCTCAGTGATTTGCTTTTGTAATGAAGAATTTTGCAGTTTTTGTTCACTCAAATGGCCAGCTAATTCATCATTTTTACGTTTTAAATTATCAATTAAAGTATTTTTCTGTTTTAATATTGTAGCATTTCCTGCGATTTCAGCTTTTGTTTTATTGACCAAATTTCTCAAGCTTAAGATTATTTCATGTTGTTTACTAATTGTTGATTTTGTTAGTACTAATTCAGTTGTAATTGTATCACTATCAGATTTAGTAGCTACAAATTGCTTTTTGAGTTCTAAAAACAGCGAATGTGAAGATTTGAGTGAATTTTTGATTTTTGTAGTTTGCTCCTTCAACAACTCGATTGAATCATTTTTAGATTCAAGCTTTTCAGTAAGCAGTTTATTTTGTTTTTCTGATTTATATAAAGCTCCTTGTAAACTCGAGGTGCGTTGGTTCAAGTGTGCGATTGTATTTAAAAGATATTCTAAAGACTTAGGGTCATCATTCTTTACTTGTGATATAATTGTTTCGTTACTTTCTGTAGATAGCTCATTTGAGTTATCCATTGAGTTATCCATCAATGAATCATTACTTTCGTTATTTGTGCTGTCATTTTCTTTGTTTAGAGGGGTCTGTTGTTGAGGCTTCTCCATTACATCAGCTGTTAAATCTCTGACATCAGTAATTTCAATTTCATCATCATCTGTTGGTTCTTCAATATCTTCTTCAGATAACTGATTATTTTCCACATTATTTGATTTTAAGCTTGAAACAATATCATTTGCTGAAGTTTTATTTTGATTACGCTGATGATGCTGAAATTTATGTGAAAAGGAGGGCAAAGGTTTTGCTGATACGATTGGAGTTCGTAAACTATGATGATCACTAACTCCAAAAAGTGGTTTAATACTTTTAGTCGCAAACAAATTACTATCTCTGAAAAAGCTTGACATTGCTTATAGAACAAAACCAAGTTATTACTGATTAAACTAATTTGGAAGGCAAATTAAAGAATTCAATTAAAACTAAAAAGGGGAGCAAAATTTTGGGCTTAAAAAAATAAAACAACGGCCACAACAGAGAGCAAAAAATCGATTGTTGAACAGTTCCTTCCCTTGACGACTTATGTTACAAATAGTAAATATATAAAGCAATATATAATTCTTTTAAATTATGGTACATCAGCATGATTTTTAGCCCAATGTCGTAGATATTCATGAAACCCATGACCTTTCTCACCAATTGTGAAAGCTTGTTTACAGTTTTCATAAGGGCAATAGAAACCACTTGATTCAAACCAATGATTTCTAATCCATTTATAAGAATAGCAACCTGTTACAGGTAATCTTGCAACATTACCATTTGGGTGAACACCATGAGTATTAATAATATGACCACGATATCTTGAATTATTACGTTCATAAAAATTTGAGTCCCAAGAACTATCTTGTTGTAAAGAACAGTATTTACAGAAACCCGGGTGATCTTTTTTAATTTTTTTACCTTGAGAATCAAATTCATCATTTATTTTGCAACGTGTTATATAAGGATCATATTTTTTATTTAAATTATCAATATTTTCTTCATAAATAAATGATTTATCACAATGTTCAACTATTTCATCTATTGTATAATTATTTGGTTCATTGTAAATTTTAAATTGATTTAATTTACGTTGAAAATTGCAAGGTTTGGCAAAGCAAAAATATAAATTATCTGAAATTTTCTCACAATAATTGCAAAGGAAATAAGGCTGAGGTGGTTGATTAATTTGGAATGTTGATATTTGTAGTTTTTTCTGTTGTTCCTCATGTTGTGTTTCATGCTGTGTTTCTTGATGTGCTTCTTGTTGATCTTCCTGTGAGTTTCCTTGTGTAGAATTAGATTTTTTTGTTGATTCTGGGTGTGGGCGAATGAATATATGCCCTAATTGTTGCTGCATTGTTGATAATAGTGACTATGTAGTGTTAGTTTTACTATTTTATTATAGAAGAGTAAGTGTGGAATTGGAAAGGGTATGGTTACATTTGGCATTAATTGGGAAGAAAAACAGTTTGGACTTTTTTCGGACAATTTTTTCCTTGGGTAAGTCTAGGTTTACTATTACGTTAAAAGTGTGGGGGATTGGTCAAATGTGATGAGTAAATGAGTGCCAGAATATTTTACAGGATTGTATGCAAAAAAATGATGAATAGCAAAAGGGCATAAAAATGGCGTTCCGAAAATCAGAGATAGGCTTAGAGAAAGAAAAATAAATTTGACGAAATGAGAAAAAAAAACAATGAAGGCTATTTAAATTTTTAGTAATTTAATAATTGTACAATTTTCATTAAACAGATTTAAACAAGTCAAGTAAAAATGTGTTTGAGTAGACACTTTAAAAGATTTTTTTTTCCTGATAAAATAAAAGAAAATGAAAGAAAAGGGGTCAGTAAAGGGGGGAAAGAAATGGTGAAAAAAAAACATGATCTTTTGGAAGTGAAAGGATAGTAAAACAAAAAGCAGAAATGAAAAGAAAATCAAAATCAAAATGAAAAGAAAAAGTCAAAACAAAGAATAAAAATGGTGTAAAAAAATGTTAATGATCACATACTTAATAACCGATGGACGCATCAGAAGCTGGAACAGATAGCCAAGATTCGACAGTTTCTGCTGAAAGAGAAGATGGGAAAGAAGTACTATCATCTAAGACAACGATAGAGATAGTACCATCTTTGAAAACAACAGCACCTTTCATTGAAGAATCATAAGGTCTTTCGAAATAATCTTGAGAACCACCACCTTGACCATCATGTAAATGAGAGATCAATTTGTTTGAACCTGCAGATAAGATTTCGAAAACATCGAATTCACCACAACCGGTAGACCAACAAGAACATTCAGCCTTACCATACTGTAAAGTTCTTGGAATCTTAGCATTAAGTAACCAAATTGCAGGCATATCGTAATTGAAAGTTGCAGAATCTGAAGCTTTTGGCATTTGAAATTCGAAAACAAAGATTTTATCTGCACCAGCAAAACCATGATAAGCTGGAATACCATCTCTATAATAACCACAATCTGATCCTGTATTCTTTGAACAGTCTTGACCTGAAAAGATCATGAATTCTTTATTTGAAGGGAATGAAACATCACCTAAAGCTTGAGGAGAAGAAGCAGCTGAAACACCGTCGGAACCTGCAAAAGAGATGGAATTACCGAAACATGAAGACCAAGTACCAGAACCGGAACCACCAAGGTTGTTCATAAAGACACAATTATCTGCAGAACCTGGAGTATAGTAAGAATATCTTGACCAAGAACCAGCACTATTACCATTTGAAGGAGGATTATTTGGTTGCTTAGTTGGTTGAGTATTTTGTTGATCTTGAGTTGATGATGAAGTTACTGGAGCATCATTTGGAGGTTGTTGTGGTTGTTGTGGTTGAGCAGTAGTATCTTGAACCAAATCAACGGTTGTAGCAGTAGAAGTATTTTCTTCAGTTGAAATGACGTTACCTTCAGCATCATGGAAGACAGTTTGAGTAACGTATTGGTATTCAATAGCTGCAGCTCTCTTATGTTGATGATGTACGTGTTGAGTAGTTGTACAATCTTCATCATCATCATTTGCAGCAGCACCTTCATCTCTTTTAGCGAATGAGGAACCAGAAGGGTAGTAGACACCGAATTGGAATAATTTGATTGGACCTCTGAAATGAACAGATAGTTCTTCATCTAAAGGAGCCATTTCACCAGAGAATTGGAAAGGTTGTGAAGAACAAGCACAAGAATTTTCGTTCATAGAAGTGACATCTTGGTAAGAGCCAGCAAAACCCAAGTTTTTGTACTTGACAGCTTTGACAGGGTTACAGTAGTAGTTACCGTCGATGAAGTCACAGTCAGCGGAGACGGACGTGAGTGATGCAAGTATGGTTGCAATTGAGTAAAGAGCAGTAGTTGTGAATTTCATTTTGTTCAAAGATCTGCTGTTGCTGTTGTTGCTGTTGTACTAATTGTAGACTTGATTTGCTGTGTATGAAGTTTGTTGCTAAAATTAGTTTGGAAGGAGAAGATCAACAGAAGGAGTGAATGTGAATTACTACTGAATAAGAATGAGTGAATTAGTTGTGAGTAGTGCAGTAGATATAAAATATTCTTGACGTTGTGATATAACGAATGAGTATATCAATGTAGACAAGGATCGTAAACTAAAGGAAAGACTGAGGGTGAGTGTGAGTGTGCGTTTAGAGATCGGCAGGACGAGCTGGTGAGCTGGCGATGCGGAAGGTTGCGGTGGTATTAGTTTTGTCAGCGAGGTTGCTGGTTTCAGATTGTTGTTGCGCAAACAAAACGACGCGCTCGCGCTCGCGTTCGCGTTCGCGCGGGAAGCGGCGGCAGGCAGGGCGGGGAAACGCGCTCCTTATAAACCGCCCGGCGGGGCTCAGCGCGGGGCTCAGCGTTGCGTCGACGCTGAGCCCAGCGAGACCGTGACATAAGTCTTCTATTCCCCAAAATGTCCAGCCGCTGCTGGTGAATGAGCGTTGTCCGTAAGTCGCTTTCTGAGTTGCTGAAAAGCGGGAACTGCTGTTCTACTAAAAGTGTCCGTTCGATAATACATCGTCTTTTAGTTCACAGTGTTTTACATATTGTATATCCTCTGTCGCCGAATCGCTGAGCCGCCCGGACACAACAAGCTTGCTGTAGCGGGTGCCCCGTCAGCACTTGCACTTGCACATTCTACAGCGCTCAGCTTCTTCTTCAACACGTACCCCCCACGCGCAACGCCCCAGCCCCGCCTTCCCCGGAAGAACCGCAGACCCGGAACAGGAGCAGGATGTGGGTGTACGGATGTGCACCACCCTCGCCCTCGTCGACAATGACTGCTTAGTTATTAATTGCTTTATAGTACTACAGAATGGTACTATTACCCTCTGTAAAACTTATATAAACAATCTTATACTTTACTTATCTTTTGCCTACTAAATTACGTATATTATAAGGCGCAGGCGCAGGCGCAGGCGCAGGCGCGGGCGCATTCACCTGCCGTTTCCGGCCGCCAAACCCCGCGCCGCGTAAAGCCGTCCTTTACCCCGAGGGTCGTCGATCGACCCGGAGCAGAGGGCTGAGCCTCCAAGTGATCCCTGCTCTTTCGAACGTGGAGAGGGTGCGGAGAACAATGGCTCTGTCACAACACCGCCTGCACAGCCTCGTTCTCCCCTTTTCGGTAACTGGCGATCGGCAATGCAGGCGGCGGCCGCTATTATGGCTCTGACAAATCCGTGTATTAGAATGTCGTTGATCAAAGTTTATTTGAAAGCGAAATTTTTTCTGAGAGTGGGCTGACCATTTGTAGTTCAATAAATCCCAAAAAAAAATCGTCAAGGTGCAATCTTTGGTTGAATGACTTTACTCTCCCCAGGTGTAAGTGAGTTTAGGTAGATTTTGTGATTTCACTCTCAAAACTCTTGTGAAATTCTCCATACTGAGTAAATCGATGCAGGTGCAGAATCAGGGGGTCTGTAAAAAATATATTTGGGTTTAACCCTAATTTCTCTCAATCTCGGGCCTTATAACTTTTCAATTGAAATAGTTCACTCAAAGAAAAATACAAACAGCCTATAAGAAATGACGCATCTTCAGTCTTATTATACACCGCTCAAGCTGTTAAAACAAATCAGTAAAAATTACAGCCGTACAAAAATACAAGTGACCGGCTCAGCTCAGGCGAGGCTTTAACATAGCCAAAAAGTTCAACTCAGTCCCAAAATCACATGTCCCGAATAAGAAGGTTTTATGTGATTATTTGAGTTGCAAAGGTGAAGATCGTTGAGTACCTGACATATATAGATGGATTTTTATTAATCTATTAGAGCAAACAAAACCCTTGTATGTTTGGTTTATTCAAGCCAAAAGATGTGCTATGTTTTAAGATCTCCAATTAAAGTAGTTGTGGTTGTTCCTGTCAACTGCTGATATTTGTTAGCCTCTACGATGGTCGGTCTGTTCAGCAGTAAAATAGGTCGAAGTAGTATACAAAGTCGTAGGTAATCCTTTCCAATGTTTGGTAATTCTACTACCTCACCGGGGTCTAGTCCAGTTGAAAAAGCGTAGGAAATAGTTGGATCAGAAACCTTTAGTCATTAACTTAACCAAAGTTGACTGCACTGAGCCAAACAATGATCATCAATGTAGCCATAGCTCTTGAAATCTTTATTCGGCTTTTCAATTTCCGTTTGCTAAATTCAAAGCACTTCAAAGCAATAGGTGTTCATATAATTCTAGCTTACTCGGGTTCTTATAAAAGTGTCCTATTATTGTCACTGAGCCCGCTTTTAGTGGCTCCCATTGTCAAAAGATTATATTCTCGAATTCATTTTCAGATCTATTAAAGTGCGTAAAACAAAATACGTATATATGACCGCCCAATATTTTGCAGATCTTATCCGCGGTACCTAGTTTAAAAAATTAACTGATGCGGTAATTTATAGATTGAGTCAACTCGAACAATAAAGTCTCATTTTAGGTACTAGAACGTACAGACAATACTGGTTGTTTGAGGATGGCTTTTTTTAACGAGTTGAAGGAGAAATTTATATACTAATGAGTAGGTCAAACGCTGAAATCAATTTCCTAGAACAGGTAAGTCTGGTTGAAACTTTCAAAATCGCTTTTAACACCTCGTCTAAAATCTACCTAGCTTTTGCGCGTCTTGCATTGTTTTTTTTTCAGATGTTCTTGCTATTAGAGCTGTTGCAGGACAATACAAGTATTAATCGAAAAGTTAAATACAGAAAGGCCGGAATCTTTGAATCGAAGTGTAGATGTATGTGTGTAGGAGATCATCATGGTTATAGGTTTATCATAATATCAGTTGCCCAAAACTCAACGGCTCTGCTTGGTGTACGGATGCATGTGCCATGGCTCTCGGGGGAAACCTAGTTGACCAAAGGTTGACTGCAGGACAATAGAAGTACTAACATTACACGAATTTTAGATTAAGCTTTATACAAAAAGGTCTGGATCTCAAACTGTCAAGTGTAGGTTTGTGGATGTACGTGTATCTATGTATATTATCTCTAAAGAAGTCACCAGGATTACTTGTATAACACTTACCTGAAAGTCTACGGCTTTCCCGACGAACCTAATTCTGCCGCAACGTAGACACTGGGGTACTCTTTGGCTACATGCAGACGACTTAGCATGGTGTTTGGTTAAATGTGCCAAACCCCTCGGGTGAAACCTAGCTGTCCTGAGGTTGACTTCCCCAATTCGAACAATGATCAAGCAGATGTTCATCAGTGACCTGCATGAACTGTAGACTATCAAGTAACCCTGCAGGTAAATACATCTTCATTAGACTCACAGATCTAAAAAATATCTTTAACTTTGTTACTTTACAAAGCCTGCATCTTTCTGAAGACAATAGCCGATAATCTTTAGTTTATTTTAATTTCATTGTTAAGTTAACAAAGAGGCACTAATTCTTTCAACATTTATTAAATTTATAGATGGAGCTTATATATTCAAACATAAACCCAACTATTTAGCTGAGCAGTTCCGTGTAGCAAAGCACTGTACGTTAATCAACTCTTATTCCAGCAATTACAATCTAGGGAGAAAATGCTAAGCATATCAAAACTGCTATTAGCGTCTCTGCTATTAAAGCCAGCTTTTACAGCTGTGACATACACAGATCCTGGAGAAGGATGTGTGTTTGAAAACCAGCCTTCAACTAAAGGTTTGAGTGGTACTATCTATCGTCTTGAAAAACAACAAGAGACTTTAAGTACTTCAGCTGAATATTTCTATGGTCAATATCTTACTGAGCCTGTGATTGGTTCTTTTTTCAATCCAGATACTATTGGTTTTGACATTTATACAAGTACAACCAATTATTATGGTGTCAGTTTCAATCCCACATATTTTGTCATGGAAGAAACTGCTTATTTTAAGCGTATGTTTGGCTTTTGATTTTATCAGTGTTACTATAGATTACTAACATTCAATCATATTATTTTTAGCACCTGTTACCGGAATCTATAAATTTGAAGTCACAAATGTTGATGACAGTGTAATGATTTTTTTTGGTGATGTTTCAGCTTTCAATTGTTGTGCAGGTAAAGCCGTTATCGGTGATTATAGTCCATTTATTTATGGAATCAAGGATCCAGGCAGTCATGACAACTATTTCATATCTTATATCCATTTAAATGCTGATGTTGTTTACCCTTTTAAGATGGTTTTATTTAATGGTCGTGAAAGAGCTAGACTTTCACTTGAGATTACACAACCTGGAGGTACAGCGGTGGATGCAGGTCGTTATATGTACCAAATACAACCTGATCTTGAAAAATGTCAGGATTATCCTCCTAAGCCTTCCACGACTACTACCACTAGTATCTGGACCGGTGATGCAACTACATCTTATTCCACTGCAACGACTACTGACGCTGATGGTAACACTACAACTGAGATTGTTGAAATTGTCTTAGTTCCTCGCAAGACTACCACATCCTATTGGACTGGCGTTTCATCAACTGCATTGACCACATCTACCGGCACTGATGCAGATGGTAACCCTACCACCGATATCATTGAAATCATTTTAGTGCCACACAAGACGACCACCACCACTAGTATCTGGACTGGTGATGCAACTACATCTTATTCCACTGCAACGACTACTGACGCTGATGGTAACCCTACAACTGAGATTGTTGAAGTTGTCTTAGTTCCTCGCAAGACTACCACATCCTATTGGACTGGCGTTTCATCAACTGCATTGACCACATCCACCGGCACTGATGCAGATGGTAACCCTACCACCGATATCATTGAAATCATTTTAGTGCCACACAAGACGACCACCACCACTAGTATCTGGACTGGTGATGCAACTACGTCCTATTCCACCGCAACAACTACTGACGCTGATGGTAACCCTACAACTGAGATTGTTGAAATTGTTTTAGTTCCTCGTAAGACTACCACCAGTGTCTGGACCGGTTCGCTGTCTACAACTTTGTCCACCTCCACAGGCACAAATTCGGACGGACAACCAACCACTGACATCATTGAAATTGTCCTAATTCCTCCTACAGTGAAGACTACTACTTCCTACTGGACTGGTTCGTCTTCAACCACCTTTATCACATCCACCGGTACTGATTCGAATGGCAACCCTACCACCGATATCTTCGAAGTGATCTTGGTGCCACACAAGACGACCACCACCACTAGTATCTGGACTGGTGATGCAACTACGTCCTATTCCACCGCAACAACTACTGACGCTGATGGTAACCCTACAACTGAGATTGTTGAAATTGTTTTAGTTCCTCGTAAGACTACCACCAGTGTCTGGACCGGTTCGCTGTCTACAACTTTGTCCACCTCCACAGGCACAAATTCGGATGGACAACCAACCACTGACATCATTGAAATTGTCCTAATTCCTCCTACAGTGAAGACTACTACTTCCTACTGGACTGGTTCGTCTTCAACCACCTTTGTCACATCCACCGGTACTGATTCGAATGGCAACCCTACCACCGATATCTTCGAAGTGATCTTGGTGCCATACAAGACTATAACCACACAATGGACTGGTGTTTTAACCACAACTCATTTTACCTCTACTGGTACTAACGCTGATGGTAAGCTTACAACAGATGTGATTGAGTTGATCAAGGAACCATATAAGACTTCCACAACCACAAGCATTTGGAATGGTGGAAAATCAACTACCTATTCAACTGCAGTAGTTACAGAAAGCGGAAAGCCAAGTACTTACATTGTTGAAATTGTCCTAGAGCCAAGTATTGCTCCATCATCCAAAGTTATTCACACACGTTATGTTACACAATCAACTACTAAAACTATAACATCTTGTTCTGAGAACAGATGTCACACCATTGAAACTGTAGAAGTTCACACTATTACTAAAACATCAACTACTACCCCAGTTTATACCAGGCAAACTGTGATAACCAGTTCTTTAACTGCACAAGGTGATGTTAGATCACAAAGCATTGTTTCACCAACTTCAAGCTCCACAGACATTAAGTACGAAGGTGCTGGGGTTTCTGTTGCCCAAGTGGGTTGGGGTATGCTATTGTGTATCTTCTCTGTTTTCTTCGTATGATTCTCAAACATGCAAATAACTTCAAATTCGAATGTTATTGATACTCTGAAATTCTTCTTTCATGTATTCTTGAAAAGAGTGATACTTTCTTTACATATTGTTTACAGCGCTTATATTTTCTAAGCCATAGTTTCTAAATTTTTCTCGTATAGCTAAGCGTTCTGGCATCGATCAGTAAGATTTTCACAATAGAATTAGACCTTTGAGATATCTGAGTACTCTTTATAGAAGCGTATGTGTAGGTCACAGAAAATGCCACACAGACTTCGTGATAAGTAAAAAGAAACAAGGCTGTGCAAGTTTAAAATTGAATCGTCAACACAAAATGTTATGCTATGCTGTAGTAATTATCAGGAGTTAAATCAACACAGTCTGCGGCTGAAGCTCGCTCTAATGCCACAAGGCCTGGCACACGCAGCTGAGCCGCTGAGCCCAGCGAGACCGTGACACCTTCCTCTGTGTTAGCTACGCTGAGGTAACTCTTCTTTTCCCCAAAATGTCCAGCCGCTGCCGGTGAATGAGCGTTGTCAGTGAGTCACTGTCTCAGTTGCTGAAAATCGGGAACTGCTGTTCTATTAGAAGGGTCTTCGATAATACATCTCGTCTTTTAGTTCACCGTGTTTTGCACTTTGTATATCCGCTGCCGCCAAACCGCTGAGCCGCCCGGACACAACAAGCACGCTGTAGCGGGTGCCCCGTCAGTTCCCTTCGAGTCCCCGTCGCCTCGCGTCGCGTCGCGTTGTCGCGAATTGCCCTCCGCAGGCTGGTTGAGTAACCTCCCGCTTCAACAGCTCGCACTTGCACATCCTACAGCGCTCAGCTTCTTCTTCAACACGTACCTACAACGCAAACGCAAAGCTCAGCTACTCGTTTGCTCGATCCGCCAGATCAGCTCCATTCGGCTCCACTCACGCGTCAGCAAGAAAGCTTATTTATCCACCACTACAACCCAGCAACTCACCATCCCTTTCCCTTACCCATTACCCATTACATATTCTCTACATCTAATTTACTACCACTTTCATCCACCCCCTAACAATGGACGATACAACAATACACTCAAATAGAACACTATCTAACTCCGCTGCTCCTTCCACAGGCGTCACCCCTGTAAATGCTACACCTGACGCAGATTTGCTGACTCCTTTAGAAGCTGTTGCTGCCGCTGCAGAAGATATGATGACTCAACAACAACAACAACAAACTTTAAACAAGCTACCTAAAATCGATTCCCCACGTAATTTCCTACATATAGAATCTCTTCTCACTAGATTCAATCAGCTACACCAAATTCAGAAAGATTTATCACCTGATAATGATAATCATAATGCTGATAATGATGATAATGATCATAGACTTCTAATCACTAAACTTGAACAAATTGCAATTTTGAAAACTCTTCAAAATATCGATTCCAAAGTTAACTCTTCAATTCAAAATTTTTCAAATTTCCAGAAATCTTGGTCTTCAAATAATGAATCTGTTGATTTAAATTTACTTAAAAATCAAATTTTAGGTTTACAATTACTATCAAAAGATTTAGATTTACCAACTGAATTATCTCTAGAATATTTGAAATCTTCAAATTCTAATATATCATCTAGTATAAATAATGAATTAAATTCAGTTCAATCTTCTAATAATCTTTATTCAATACCTCAATCTTTACCCTTAGATGATTTCAATGAAAAGGCTAAACTTTTAGGTTTAATACCAACTAGACCTTCAATTGATCCTAAATTTAATTCTGTTGGTTTACCTGAAATGGAAGATTCAATTAAACTTAAAATTGATACTAGAATTAAAGAATTAGAAAATTTACCAACTAATTTAGGTTCTTATGATTCTTCAAATATTAATTTAGATTTAAATTATTCAAATGATGAAATTTTAAATAATATTGATAATTTAAAAATTGATGCTTTAATTGAATTAAAATCTTTAAAACTTTTACCTTTACAAAAAAAATTAAGAAATCATCTTTTAATTAAAGCTGCAACAAATACAATTTATCATGATGAAAATTTAAATAATTATTCTGTTTTCAAAACTTGGAAAAGAACTTATTGTGTTCATCCAAAGCAAAAAATTTTACAAACTTCTAAATTGGCTGAAAAATTACAATTTAAACAATTACAAGAAAGGAAAAAGCAAATTGATCAAATTCATTTAAAAAAAGTTGAAGAAATGTTAAATTTTGCAATTGATTATCAAAATTCAATTGCTCAATTTAAATTGAAAAAATTTCATTTAGCTAAATCAATTCATCAATTTCATCAACAATCTGAAAGAGATGAATCTAAAAAATTAGAAAGAACTGCTAAGCAAAGATTACAAGCTTTAAAAGCTAATGATGAAGAAGCTTACATTAAATTATTAGATCAAACAAAGGATAAAAGAATTACTCATTTATTAAAGCAAACTAATTCTTTCCTTGATTCTTTAGCAAATGCTGTTAAAGTTCAACAAAATGAAGCTAAAAATTTGGATTCTAAAATTAAGAGAACAAATAAAGTTGATGATAAAGATAATAAAGTTGGAGACGAAGAGCAAGATGAGAATGTTGATGATAATGATGATAACACTGATAAAGATAATTTAAATTCTAAAAAGAAAATTGATTATTATGATGTTGCTCATAAAATTAAAGAAACTGTTACAACTCAACCTTCAATTTTAGTTGGTGGTACTTTAAAAGAATATCAAATTAAAGGTTTAGAATGGATGGTTTCCCTTTATAATAATCATTTAAATGGTATTTTAGCTGATGAAATGGGTTTAGGTAAAACAATTCAATCAATTGCTTTAATAACTTATTTAATTGAAAAGAAAAAGGAAAATGGGAAATTTTTAATTATTGTTCCATTATCAACAATTACTAATTGGACTTTAGAATTTGATCAATGGGCTCCATCTTTGAAAACAATTGTTTATAAAGGTAATCAAAATCAACGTAAAGATTTACATTATCAAATTAGATCTGGTGATTTTGATGTTTTATTAACAACTTATGAATATGTTATTAAAGATAGACCATTACTTTGTAAATTTAGATGGGCTCATATGTTAATAGATGAAGGTCATAGATTAAAAAATACTGGTTCTAAATTATTTCAAACTTTAACAACTTATTATCATACTAAAAATAGATTAATTTTAACTGGTACTCCACTTCAAAATAATTTACCTGAATTATGGGCTTTATTAAATTTTATTTTACCGAAAGTTTTCAATTCTGTTAAATCTTTTGATGAATGGTTTAATACTCCTTTCGCTAATACTGGACAACAAGAGAAATTAGAATTAAGTGAAGAAGAAAGTTTATTAATTATTAGAAGATTACATAAAGTTTTAAGACCTTTCCTTTTACGTCGTTTAAAGAAAGATGTTGCTAAAGATTTACCTGATAAAGTTGAAAAAGTTATTAAATGTAAATTTTCAAGTTTACAAGAAAAATTATATAAACAATTATTACATCATAATGCTTTATTTATTGGTACAGGAGCTGTTGGTGCAACAAAATCAGGTTTAAAAGGTTTAAATAATAAAATAATGCAATTAAGGAAAGTTTGTAATCATCCATTTGTTTTCGAAGAAGTTGAAAATTTAGTAAATCCTGAAAAATCAACAACAGATTTGATTTGGAGAAGTTCTGGTAAATTTGAATTATTAGATAGAATTTTACCAAAATTAAAGAAAACTGGTCATAGAGTTTTAATTTTTTTTCAAATGACTCAAGTTATGGATATTATGGAAGATTTCCTTAGATTAAAAAATTTAAAATATATGAGATTAGATGGTTCAACAAAAGCTGAAGATAGACAATTAATGTTAAAAGATTTTAATGCAGAAAATTCTGAATATTTTTGCTTTTTACTTTCAACTAGAGCTGGTGGTTTAGGTTTAAATTTACAAACTGCTGATACTGTTATTATATTTGATACTGATTGGAATCCTCATCAAGATTTACAAGCTCAAGATCGTGCTCATAGAATTGGTCAAAAAAATGAAGTTAAAATTTTAAGATTAATTACAAGTGAATCTGTTGAAGAAGTTATTTTAGAGAAAGCTCATCAAAAATTAGATATTGATGGTAAAGTTATTCAAGCTGGTAAATTTGATAATAAATCAAGTGCTGAAGAACAAGAAGCTTATTTGAAAAGATTATTAGAAGAAGATAAAGATAAAGATAAAAATAATGAAACTGATAATTATGATGATTTTGAAATTAATGAAATTTTAGCTCGTAATGAAGATGAAATGGAAATTTTCCATCAAATTGATCTAGATAGAATTAAATTTGATAAAGAAAATAATATTTCAAGATTAATGAATGATGATGAAGTACCTCAAGTTTTCAAAGATGATATGAGTATTCATTTAACTGAGAAAGAAGATTTTTCAAGTCGTAGAATTAAGAAAAAAGTTATCTATGATGATGGTTTAACTGAAGAACAATGGTTACAAGCAATGGATGATGATAATGATACTGTTGAAGCAGCAATTGAAAGGAAACGTCGTAGAGTTGAAAAATTGAAGAAAAATAAACTCAATAAATATCAAGGAGATGGAGACGGAGAAGGAGAAGGAGAAATAGATGGTGAAATGGATGATGAAATCGATGGTGAAGTTTCAAATAATTCAAACGATAATAGTGATAGTGATGAAGAAGTTTATGAGAAAGATATACCTTCACGTAAGAGACAAAGATTATCAAGAGGTTCAACTCCATTAACTATGAATCAAAATAATTCTATTAAATCTGAAAAGAAGAAACTATCAAAGGAACAATTACCAATTTGGATTGAAAGATCTTATACTTTATTAAATGAATTAGAAAATTTAAAAGATGAAGATGGTAATGATGTTGGTGGATTATTCGTTAAATTACCATCACGTAAATTTTATTCTGATTATTATAAAATCATTAAACATGCAGTTTCATTGAATCAAATTAAAAAGCAATTAGATACTAAAAAAATTTCCAATTGGAATTCGTTCCTTGATGAACTGAATCAAATGTTTGAAAATGCTAAGATTTATAATGAAGAAGGTTCATGGGTTATTAAATGTGCAGATTTATTAAAATCTCATTTAGATGAAAGAATCAAAGGTTGGGATGCTGAAGATGCGATTGAAAATATTGCAAATACCAATTCTAATATTGAAAATTAACTTACAATTGAAAATTATTTACTTTGAAATTTAATTTATCTTTTCTTGTAATTCTAGTTTATTTTTGTACACTATATAAAGAAAAAAGTTATAAAAAAAATTGCTCTTTCTTAATATCAACAACAAAACCTATATTTCATATAGATAGCATATACTATCAATATACCTATCCCTGTTCCAATCAATCTTTCCATAAAAGTATGGTAAAAAAGACAAGTTATAGTATACAAAACAATCCAACATGAATAAACTATTAAATTCAAAGTAATAAACAATTTATTAATTTTTTGAAATGTTATATTTAAATGTAAATTGAAATAATCAAATAATTCAATCATATTGAAAATTTCAAAAATTAAAGAATTTGCAAAAATTGTTGAAATTAATGAATGTCCACTAATTTTAAAACCATTATTATATTTATTACCATTAATAATACAACTTTTATAATATTTTAAAACTTTATTACTACAATTACCACCTGTCCAGTAATTAATCCTATCAAATAATCCAGGTCCAAAAGACCAAACAATGAATAATACAATTGGTAAATAAATTAAAGAAATTTTAATGATTTGATATTTTAAATATGATTTCAAATTTAATTTATCATTTTCATTTGAAAGAATTAATATTGATTTATTGTTTAAGTTGTAAAAATTTGAATTTGATGTTGTTGATGATTCTAATGGTAAAATTGTTGAAAATTTCTTTAAAATTAATATTTTATAAATTAAAATTAATGTGAATAAAATTCCGAAAATTTCAAATGATGAACCCGCAAATATTATATTGAATATACCTTTCGGTTGTAAAATTTTGAAATTATTTCTTTTGAAAAAATCATTCAAAAATTCATCTTTAATTAATCTAATTGGTAAAGTTATTAAAAGTATACTAGGAAATACCAATAAAATTTGATATTCCCTTGATAAATTGATCCGTGGCATTACTATCATATTCTCAAGTTCAAAACAAACTGATAAACAAATCTAATCAATATTTAAATTTTGTATCTTTCAAAAGGAGTCACGTGGGAGGGAGGCTCAAAATTGCTATAGTGTAAACTCATTATTCAATCAATTATTATTCTATTGTTTCTCAATATAGTGATCTATTTAGCCTATATTTGAACTATCACTTATCAAACTAGTAATGGGGTATCTTTGGTATTACCATCACATAAAGTTTCATAAACTCTAATTGAAAATTTATTAATCATATTTAATCCAATTAAATTTTTCTCATTTAATATATCTGTTTTAGGATAAATTTCATAAAGATATTCTTGTTCAAATTTACTTAAATTCACATTTTTAGGTATAGTATGTTGGAAAATACTCCAATTCCAATTCCAAACTTTTGATTCACCTTTATTTAATTCAATTTCCTTTCTATGTAAAATTATATAATGTGAATGATTAAATTTTTTAGTATCTTGATTAAAAATATCAAACCTTATACCCAAATAAATTAGATTAAAATCATTGGAAATTGGGAAAAAAGTAATTGAATTAAGTCTATAAATATTTTCAATTAAAATTTTAGGTACAATTTTATCTTTATGAAATTGATTAAGTTTCTTTGATTTCTTTAATTTTTTACCATTTTTCTCAATCGTAATAAATTCTTCATTAGAATCAGGTTCAATTGAATCAGCGTTAATTATATCAACAATTAAATCATCGACATTATCAAATTGTTGTTTAACAAGTTCAATTAAAACAGATTCGTCGATAGATTGTGAATTCTTTTGCTCAAGAATAGATATTTCCTCTTCGAGTTGATTTATTTCTTCACATAATTGTTCTTCTTCCGTCATGCTGAGTGCGTTTAGAAGAAACAAAATTGTTTGGTTTTCTCTTACTAGAAAGTAAACAATTTTAATGACGACATGTTTTTTTTTTTCGTTCGTTCCAAGCCTCCAACTAATAACATCACAATTTTAACAATGAACATGAACAAAGAATTTCAACATTCTAAATGACTAAAACAATTCCTTATAATCGACATTACCATTATATGAAAATTGCGATTGAATATGGTGAAGTTTCGATGAAAAATAATGAAGTACCAGTTAGTGCAATCTTAGTTGATAATAATTCAGGTGAAATAATTTTCAAATCTCATAATTTAACAAATCATACATTAAATGGTACATCACATGCAGAATTTCAAATTTACAATTATTTAATTAAGAAAGAACCTGAAAATCATTTAAAAATTTGGAAGAATTCAACATTATATGTTACTGTTGAACCTTGTATAATGTGTGCATCAATGTTAGATCAAATTGGAATTTCAACAATTGTTTTCGGTTGTCCTAATGAAAGATTTGGTGGTAATGGTAGTATATTTAATATCAGATATAAATCAAATGCTAAATTAATTCCTGGTGTTTGCTTAAAGGAAGCAATTTTATTACTTAGAAAATTTTATATACGAGAGAATGATCAAAGTCCTAATGTGATTAATAAAAAGAAAAGAGTTTTAAAAATTGAAGAATTTCCTAGAATTGATTATTCAAAATTTATTAGTTTAGAAGAATTTATCGATATTTGGGGTAGTGAATTTAAATTTATTTATGAAAGAAATGAATTCCTTAAATTTGATGAAGAAACTGGTAATTTAATTAATAAATTAGACGATGACGATGAATATAATAATTTAAAAAAAGTTAAATCGTAGATTTATTGAAGTTTCAAATTTCAATATTGTTGATCCTTTCTTGAATTTCTTCTTGTGCTCTATCAAGCTGATCATCATTGAAGAATTCATCAATTTTTTGATTATTATTCAATTTAATTTCAAGTTCTGAATTTAATTTACAATTATTCAAATCATTTGGATCTATAATAAAATTATCCCAATAATTGAAAGATTTCTGATAAAATTCTAAATAAGCTTGATTTAAATTATTTAATGAATTTTCAATTTCATTATTTTTAATTTTCTGGAAAATTGACCATTCATTAATTAAATCATTCTCAAATTTCTCATAAACTTTTTTAGAAATTTCTCTTTCATTTTCTAATAATTTAATCCTTTTATCTAATTTTAAAATTCTATTTTGAATTAAAGAATTATTATCAATTGAATCTTTACCTGTTAAAAATTCCAATTTTTTAGATAAAAATGAAATTGTACCTTCAGTTGTTGAAGTTAATTTACCACCATTTTCTAAATTTTGTTTCTCTTGAATTGATTTATCTAAATAATTATTTAACATTTCATAATCTAAAATTTTATTATCCTTTAATTTAATTAAATTATCAAATGAAATTAAATAATGTTCAAGATCTTTTAAATTATTTAAATAATTAAATTCAATAAATTTATTTAATTTTAAATATTCAATTGAATTTTTCTTTAAATTATTACTAAATTTTTTAAAATTATTAACTAATTTTTGATCATAATTATTTAAATCATTTTCATTCCTAAATTTACCATTTAAATCATTATTTAATAAAATTGTTAATTTATTAAATTCATCACCAAATAAATTTAATTCATTTGAAATATTAGATTGTTTATTTAAAATTTTAGAATAAATTTTATCAATTTTATGTAAATTTTCTTGTAATTTTAATTTATTTTGATTAATTTCTTTGAAATCATTTTCAAAATTTGTAACTATATGAGGTTTTTTGAAAGAGTTCATTAAAAATTCAGTTAATCCATCAATTTTATTTGAAGATGTAGTAGTAGCAGTGTTATAATCATTGATGTTATTATCAATTGATTGAGATTTTAAATTTGTTTTGAAGTTATTCCAAATGTTTTGATTCGGATTTAAAAATATTAGTAGGATATCAGATTTTTTCAAAATTGGATGATTTATCAATCTATTTAAAAATAAATTTAAAGAATTACATCTCTTTGTAACAAATTCATCAGTAAATCTACCACCTTTAATATATTCTAATCTTTGTTTATTAGGTAAAGGAGGTATAACTAAAGTTGGATAATCGAATGATAAAGTTTTATAAAGTAGATCAAAATCTGAATATCTTAAAATAATTTCATAATTTGGATTATTTAAAATTGGATTATCAGTTTTAACTTTAATATGATAAATTGTGAAACTATTTGAACCATCAGTTTCAGTTTTAGGGTTTGTTACTTGAATTTCAATATTAAAATCAGGTTTATCGGTATTATTAGTTTCATTGGTATTTAAAGAAGTTAAGTTATTGGAATTTGAAGAGTCATTGATATTTGTTGCCAGATTGTTGGTTTCGGGTGTCGTTATTTGTTGATGGGGATTGGTACTGTCATTGATATTATCACTATCATTATTATCATTATCGGTATTCAACATTGTATCAGTGATTAAAAGACTTGTTTCAAGCTCATCATCCGTCTTGGTACTGCTTGGTTTGTCACCGGTTTGATTATCAATGGCAGGTATTTCGTTATCGACATCCACGTCAACTTTACTATCTGTGGCAGATGTTGAATTATCGATTGAAGGTAACTCTGAATTTTTGGACATGTTTTGACTTTTTTCAGTTTCCCATTGTATAGACATAAATTCGTCGGTCATTGAAATAGTTGATAGCTGTTAATTTATTTTGGGGTTATTAGATCTTATCAGTTAAAACATATCCGACAATAAACTACGAGGAGGCTCGCCCTTCAACAAAAAAAGATGGCTCGGTCGACTAACTGACTTGAAAAGTACTACTTTTTTCTTTACTCTCTATTATAAATATTATATTGATATATAAGGGAAGATCTTTTTGAAATAAGATATAGTGGCAATATATTGAAGTACTTTTCAATTAAAAGTAATTAGAATGTGATAATAGTGATGTCTTGCTTTTTTTTAATTTTGTGAAACTTTATAGATGTTTATTAACATGAATGAAGAATTGATATTAAGATTATGAAGATCCTGCAAATAAAAATCAATTTGAAGGTTCATCAACTGTAGTATTTGAATTTATTTGAGTTTGATCGACGGGTGATTTTTCGTTACTCACATGTAAGAAATTTTTCTCGATTTTGATTGGTTCAGTTGAATCTAAACCACAACCTTGACGTTCAGATTCAGGTAATAACCAATTCAAAGGATTGTTAATTGAACGGATTTTAATATTTTTGATTGGATTAGTTGTATCATTTAAAATTGTGTAACCATATTCGATATTATTTGTAAATTTCAAAGCATCTTTAACAACAGATAAATCACCGAAACTTAAAGCTCGAACTCTGTAAAATTGAGAAACAAATTCTAAATCTAACCAACCTTGAGAATTCATATGTTTACGTAGATACATATCTTTTAATAAATTTGAAATATCGAAATAATAATCTAATTGATAAGCAACTGATTGAACAGCAGCTATACGATTTTCAGTTGTAAACCAATTAAGTTGTTGGTGTGATTGATAAATTTTTCTATTACGATTTGAGAAATGATTGGAATTTGAGTTTGAATTTGGATTTTGATTGTTGTAATTGTTATATCTTGTTGCATTTGATTTATTATTTAACTGATAACCCTGTTGATAATTCCTATTATTGAACTTTTGATTCTGGTTGAGAATAGTATTGTTGTTGTTGTTGTTGTTGTTGTTGAATTTTCTAGTTTGCTGATTTCTGTATTGTTTGTGTTGAGAAGTAGGAGATTGTTGATGATCAGTGGTTTGTTGGCTGTGAGAATGTTCTGCGTCATGCTGATGATGTTCTTCTTCCTGAAGTGGAAGTGATTGTTGTGGAAGTGATTGCTGTGGTTGTTCTTCTTCTTCTTCTTCTGGTTTCTGCTGTTGCTCTTGCTGCTGTTGTTGTTTCTGGTGGGAAGAAGATTCTTGTATGTGATCTGAGTTTTCAGATTTGAATGAGTCTTTCCTGGTACTCCTGTTGTTAGAAATGTTTTGATTTTGATGGGTGTTGTGATGATTCTTCTTTTGATAGTCGGAGGAGTGAGAGGAAGAGGAAGAGGAAGAAGAAGAGGTGTTGTTGTTTGAAGGATGTTTCTTTCTGTTTACTGGTTGCTTCTTTGACTTCCTCTTATGTGAATTATTTGAAGAGTTGTGATTGGAATTAGAATTTGAGAAAGAGATACTTGCACCTTTAAAAGGTACCCATTTAACTGAAGAGGAAACGGATGATGAGGATGAAACTGCAGAGGAAGAATGTGCCATAGAAGATGAATTTTGTCGAGATTCAGACGATTGTATTATATGGTCTAGATTGAGAGAAGGCAATTGAACATCATTTATTTTACCCCAAGGATTTGATGCCGGTAGTGGCGCAGGAGCTAACGTAGAAGCTGAAGCTGAAGCTGAAGCTGAAGCTGGAGATGGGGTAGGCGTTGTGGAAGAGGATTTCTTATCTTTCTTGGAATCCTTTTTAGAATCTTTTTTGGAAGCAGAGCTATTTTTAGTGGCAGATTTCTGAGAATCGGATTGAGATTCCACTTTTTCAGCCTGCGGTGTAGTCTGTGCGGCAGAGCCTCCGACGATGTTAGCGTAGGAGGCAGCTGGAGTGGTGGCAGTAGTAGTTGCAGTAGTGGTGGTAGTAGTAGCAGAAGACATCTTGGATATACGACACGACACGAAACGACACGGCACAACTGCAGAAAACGCTTGCTGGAAAAGGATAACGGGGCAAGAGGGAGAAGAAGAGGGGAGGAGAGGATAGAAGGAGGAAGAGAAGCGCAGAAGCAGAGGGAAGAAGGGCAGAACCTGCGAAAGGGAAGTGGAACTGGAGTGGAAAAGTGGTTGGAAATGGAAGTGAAATTGGCGAATCTGTGTCAGTGCCAGTGCCAGTGCCAGTGCCAGCGAGAGGTAGAGTGAAATTTACAGAATTTTTCACACGCACACGCAGACGCAACGGAAACGAATTGCGAAGCAAAACGGGCGCCCGTCCGAAAACGGCAGCCCGCGTGCACAGCCCGGAAACCGCCGCGTCGATCGTCGGGGAAGCAACACAAGGTTACCCGGCAGCACAGCAAGACTCCCGTCGATCGGCGCGCCGATCGACGCCGGGGCTGAATGGCAGCGGGCAGCGGGCAGCGCCGCGCGACGCGGTCGCGGTCGCGCTTGCGGCAACTGTTGTATTGTGGTAACTATTGTGCTCTGGCCCCGCCCTGGCCACCCACTCGCTGATTGATCGACCCGCGCGCGCCTCGTGTCGGGGCTTATCTGCTCCGCAACGCAAACCGTTCTGTTGTTTAGGCACCGTCTGAGCTGCTTCTGCTCGGTACTTTCTCTCTTTTTCGTTTCTATCTCTCCTTTTCTCTCCTTTTCTCTCCTTTTCTCTCCTTTTCTCTGCTTTCTTCCTCCCTTCCTCCCTTTGTCTCTTCTTCTCTTCCTCTCCTAACTGACTCTTCCATCTTTCCCACACATCTACTCTTCTCAACCAACTCCGTTCGTTATCCACCCTCCAGGACCCCTGTTTTTTTCACAGCAGATCATTCTATCAACAACAACAACAACATCTACAAAATCACCATCAACAACAACAACACACACAGTACTACTCGTTCCATCGCATTCAAATCTCACAGCCATCACATCATAGTATTGCATTGCATCCACAACACGACTTGTCATCATGAAACTAAATTCTGAGATCAAATTTGTTCTTTATGCGCACATTTTTATTGCTCTTTTTCTAGTCTACCAACTCTTTGATTTGATTACTTTACTATACGATAACTCCTTCGATTATGCTCTATCGCAATCCGAACTAAATGATCAAGATTATATCAACTCTCATCAACAACAAATACCTAAAATTATACATCAAACTTATAAAAATTTAGATATACCTGATCATTGGTTAAATGGTCAAAGGCAATGTCAAATTTTAAATGATGATTATCAATATATTATGTGGACCGATGAAATGGCTAGAGATTTCATTATACAAAATTATCCTTGGTTCCTTAAAACTTTCGATTCTTATCCTTTCAATATTCAAAGAGCTGATGTTATAAGATATTTTATCTTATCTTATTATGGTGGTATTTATATCGATTTAGATGATACTTGTTTAAGAAATTTGGATCCTTTACTTAATTATCCTGCCTTTGTTAGGAAAACAATTCCAACTGGTATTTCTAATGATGTTTTAGGTTCAATACCTAATCATCCTTTCTTTAATAAAGTTATTAAAAATTTGAAAAATTATAATAGGAACTGGTTAGTACCTTATATAACTGTTATGTTTTCAACTGGTCCTTTATTTTTATCTGTTATTTGGAAACAATATATTAGATGGGGGGTAGATCCAAAATATGAAATTAAAATTTTAATGCCAAATGATTATAAATCTTCACAAAATTCTTTCTTTGAAATAGAGAAAGGTTCTTCTTGGCATAATGATGATGCTCAAATCTTATTATTGATGAGAGATCATATAGTTTTAACTGTTATTTTCTTCACATTTGTCGGTTTTACAATTGTTTTCACTGAATATTTATTGGTTTATCTACTAAATAGGAAATTCGGTGCTGGCGCAAAGTTACAGAGTTTCTATCAATCAATTAAAAATTCAAGTTTCTTTAACTTTTTCTCAACAACACCACCATCAACATCAACAAGTCATTTAAAATCAAATTATCACCATCTTGCAACTTTCAGGAAATCAAGGAAAGATTCAAATCTACCTCCTGCTTTATCGGTCGATTTAGAGAAAAATGTTAAAATACTGGATGAAATTGAAGAAAGTTAACACTAGCAATGAAATTACCCCATCATGACTACCCTTCAATTTACTTTTTCCTTTTCTTTTTCTTTTCTTTTTTTTTACTTTACTTTAGATTACTTTAGAACACAATACTTTCCTTTACTCTACTCTACTTTACTTTACTTTCCCTGCTCAGTGTTATATACCGCGTTACCTTGTTTAGAACTGAATATAAAATGTACTTTCCACCTTGACTCTTCGTCATTATAAAACTAACACTATAGTTACTGCTTATCCTCACTTCCCTGCTCACGTGACCTGGTTCTGGTCAATTTACTTTAGCTACAGTTCTTGATACCTTTACACCCGAACACATGTTATCTCTTTCAATTCACAATTACAATCACACACGAACATCACCAATTTAAACGATGACTAAATCGGTTTCACTTTCGGAGGCTGAACAGCAAAAATTGCTAGACAATTCAATTATTATTATAAAATCAGAAATCTCTCAAATGCGTAAATGTCTTGAATCTAAACATAAATTTATGGATTCACTTAAACATGCTTCTAATTTTTTAAATGAATTAAGGACAAGTAGTTTAAATCCAAAACAATATTATGAATTATATATTCTAATCTATGATGGTTTATCTTATTTATCCAATTATCTTAAAGAAAATACAATCGATAATTCAAATTATTTAATTGATCTTTATGAATTAGTTCAATATGCTGGTAATATAATACCAAGATTATATTTAATGATTACTATAGGTACCGTTTATATGGGTTCAAATGATGCACCAATCAATGAAATTTTAAATGATATGTTAGAAATGTGTAAAGGTGTTCAAAATCCAATTAGAGGTTTATTTTTACGTTATTATTTAATTCAAAATGTTAAAAATTATTTAATTATTCAAGGTAATAAATTAAATAATTTTAATGATTTAAATAAAATTATTTCTTTCATAATTTCAAATTTTATTGAAATGAATAAACTTTGGGTTAGATTACAATTTCAAGGTCATTCAACTGAAAAATTTAAAAGAATTGAAGAAAGGAATGAATTAAAAATTTTAGTTGGTTCAAATTTAGTCATTTTATCTCAATTAGATTCAATTAATTCAGATATTTATATATCTAAAATTTTACCTCAAATCTTACAACAAATTATTAGATGTAATGATTCAATAGCTCAAGAATATTTATTAGATGTTATAATTCAAATTTTCCCTGATAATTTCCAAATTAAAAGTCTTGATATGTTTTTAAATTCTTTATTGAAAATTGATTTAAAAAATATTAATTTAACTAATTTATTCATCTCTTTAATTAATAGATTATTAAATTATAAATTGAGAAATTTAGAAATTTTAATCGATTTCTCATTTTTCAATAATTTAATTCAATTTATCGAAAATTTAAATATTAATTTACCAAATTTTGATATTCAAAATTATTGTAAATTAATTGATAGTATCTTAAATTTAAGTTTAGTTTTCAATGATGATAATGTTTCTGAAAATTTAAATAAAATTTATGGTCTAGCTTTACAGAAAATTGAATTAAATAATAACAATCATGATGATGATGATGATTCAAATTCTTATCAAACAATTCTAAAATCAATTGAAAAATTCCCAATCTCTAATAATAGCAATTCATTATTATTAACTTTTAATGATGATAACTATTTCAAACTTTTCCAAAAGCAATCAAAATCAATCAAATCTGAAATTTTAATCTCAATTTTAAATAATTTGATTGATAATGATATTAAAATTGATAATATTGAGAAATTAAATCATATTTTAAAATATATTAATGAATCTTTGGAATCATCATCACATATCTCTTTAACAAAGGAAGATTTATTCGGTAAAGAAGAAAATAATGATGAGTTAGTTGAAATTTTAAATATATTCATTCATTTATTGAAGAATTCTGATCCTTTAATTGAAAGAAAATTATTATTACATTTAAACGATTCAATATCTTCAAATGATTTAATAATATCAACAATAATATCAAAATTATTATTCAATATAAGAAATTTAAGATTAAAAGTTCCAAATATCGAAAATAAAGAAATTATATCCAGCTTTAATATAATATCCAAGCTTATCAATCAATTCAAATCCAAAAATCCATTCAATGCATTCAATTTTAATCTATATTGTGCACAAATTTCAAATGAATGTAATTTCTCAAATTTAACTTATGATTTTTTCATTGAATCATTTTTAATTTATGAAGAATTAATTATTGAATCAAAAATTCAATTTCAATGTTTAATTAATATAATTAATAAATTATATTTAATGAACAACCTAATAATTAATAATATTGAAGATTTCGATAAATTAGTTATTAAAGTTACACTTTATGGTAGTCGTTTAATGAAGAAAACTGATCAGTGTCGTGCAATTTATAATTCATCTCATCTTTGGTGGATCAATAAAAATGAAATTATCGATGATAATGATGATGATAATAATACACAAGATGATATTCTTGTTGATGAAAATCAAATAACTTTAAGAAGGGATGATAAAAGAGTTTTAGAATGTTTACAGAAATCATTACGTATTGCGGATTCAATTATGGATATTGAAGTTAGTATAGAATTATTTGTTGAAATACTTAATAAATCAATCTACTATTTCATCCATGGTAATGAAACTATTAACGTTAGATATATTAATGGATTGATTGAATTAATTAGCAATAATTTCAAAGAATTAACTTCAACAAGTAATTCAACAAATTTACCAACAAATGAAACTTGGCGTCATTTTCAAAGAACTTTGGTTTATATAAAGGAACAACGTTCAGTAGATCCAAGATTCCATGAAATATCAATTATAGATTAAAATCATTTTATAACTAGTATATCCTCTCTCTCTCTATAGAAACCCTCACTACTAATAATTAGAGAATCGCGCTTCCAGAAAAATCTGCGATAGCTACAAAAAGTACTGGGTAACTTCCTCAAGAAAAAAATTATAAAAGACGTCTCATTCCCACTCCATATGAAAATCTCCAGTCCATAATCTTGCTACTCTTATTTTAACAAAACCAGCAGTTTCTGTTGATTTGTGTGATGAAAATTGAGTTACTTCTTTCCAGTTCCGACTCGACTATGACGACATGGCATAAAACCGTTCCGGTTGTTGATATGTTAGCTGTTGCAGGTTAACATTTTTCAATAGCCCTAGTCATTCCAATTATTTTTCCCGAAATTTAGTTGGTCTGAGGAACTTTACTTGCCAGTAATTATGCATCTCTGACTCTCTTAACATTCTGCTGGTTTCTCTCTAAAGAGTTAGAGGGTTCAATACAGAAGAACCGTCAAATTGGTTCTATTCTGTTTTTTTCTTTCTTTTTTTTTTTCTTCAGTCAATCAACTTTATTGGTTTCATATGATGAATAGCTACCATAAACATTCGCAGTTTCCACGGTAGTTCAGCCGTCTAGATCCATACGAACCCAATCTGTTGGATCTTGGCTTTGCGGTGACCGCCCAACGACCTTCCATGGATGTCTGATTGTTACTAATAAAGTTGAACGAACACCTTATTCGTAGTAAAGTTTATTCATAAGATACACACAGTACAATCTTACATTAACTTGGTATTGGTAAGATCTACCATTCTATTATTGTTGTACACAATTTTCAAATTCTTTAGGCACCTCCTTATCATCCAAAGTAACATTATCAACTCCTAATGCAGCAAGATCATCTTGAACAACACCTTCAGGAGCTGGCAATAGTTTGTTAAATTCTTCCATTTGTTCATCAATGTAATCTCTAATTTCATCACTCTCAGGATCGTAATCGGCACTATCAAACTTTTCCTTCACATTATTTAGGCGACGAAGTTGTTCAACATATCTATCATGATCTTTATTACCGGTAATTGGTTTATGTTCTCTAAAATATTCATTATAATTAATGACAGCTGTTGAGACAGTATCATACATCATTTCCTTTGTTGTTAACTTATTCAACATCTTCATTAAAACATTAGATAATTTATCAACGTCTCCTTCATCTCCTTCATTTACTCCTTTTCCTCCTTCATTGCTTGATTCTCCTAAATCATCCAATCCTTTGAAACCACTTCCAAGTAAATCTTTAAGCTCGTTTAATCCATCATTATCACCTATATCTAAACTATTCAGTAAAGTCGTAAGTAATTCTTCATTTTCATTCACAGAAGATGCATCTTTGTCAATTTTTTGACTTGAATCTTTTAATCTATTTATAGTATCGATTATAGTGTCATTGAATTCAGCATCCGGTTCAAGTTCCTTCATGAATTCCTCAACCGTTTCGGCAAGTTCAGGTGCATGACGTTCTAAAGTCGCCCCTGGTTCTTGTGACAAAATCTCTTCATCAAATTCATCCAAATAATCATCCAAATCATCATATTCATCTGCCATGTTTACAAAAATCAATTGCGAAATCGAATTAGTTTTATCACAGATTTCATGTTTTGAAAAGTACAATGAAAATGTCGAGTCGAAAGTAATAATCATCATCCTCGATAAAGTCTCTCGAATTTTTTAATGCACACAATAACAAAATATCATGTTAATTTTTCCACATTATTCTTTATCTTTCAGTTGTTACAACATCTTCTAACTTATTTCACAACGATAACATATGTCATCAACAACTCCTATAAGAGATTTAAGAACTGAGCGTATCCAACAGGAACGTAAACAGTGGAGAAAAGATCATCCTTTCGGATTTTATGCTAAACCTGAGAAAAAAGCAAATGGAACACTCGATTTACACAATTGGAAAGCTGGTGTTCCCGGAAAACCAGGAACGATTTGGGAGAATGCAACCTACCCATTAACGATATCCTTTTATGAAGATTATCCAGCAAAACCTCCCAAAATTAAATTTCCTCCAAATTTTTATCATCCAAACGTTTATCCAAGTGGAACGATTTGTCTTAGTATCTTAAATGAAGAACAAGATTGGCGTCCGGCAATCAGTCTGAAACAATTACTTCTTGGGATCCAAGAACTACTTAACAATCCAAACCCAAATTCACCTGCCCAAGAACCTGCATATAAAGCGTATCAAAAAGATCCAGCTTTATATGAAAAGAAAGTTAGAGCACAAGCAGCTCTTTACGCTGATAAAAAATAGATATAGCTTTGAGAAAAAAATTGAAAAGGCAAAGATTGATAACTTTCTTCATTTTATATATAGTATAAATCTTATATAATACATAAAAAGCATTAACTTGAATATTACATCTATTCCGTTTTTTTATATTCGATAAAACGTTTTAGATTTTCGACGATTTCCCTCATTTCATTCTTTACCTCAAGATTCTTATTCTTGTCAACATTTTTATACATTTTGTTAATGTCTTCAGAAATTTTCTCTATTGTAATACCAACTCCATTTTCTCCATGATAAAGTTCTCTATTATATGAATAGTCATCATCATAAAGTTCAAAAATTAAAATTATAGCAGCACAAACACATTTTTCGAAAAAATATTCCCATCTATTATGTAGTTTGGAAATATTTACCTTTGTGAGTTCTCCCTTGTAAAGATTTATACATCTGAGTAACACTTTCTCAACTACTAAAATAGTTATGTTTTTAATAGTTTCAAAGTCTTGCTTGCCCTTAATTTGAGCCATATATGCACAAACTGCTATAACTAAACGAGATAATGCTGTAGTATCAGTAAATTCATCTATTTGCATTTGAGAATCTGTATATTTCAAGATTTCGTTGACAAAGGCAGTATTGTTTTCTACTCCATTATTAATATTGGCACAGTGTGTTCTAAAATTGACAACATCAATTACTGCATCTATATCGGAAAATGACATCTCTGGTTGTAAATTCAATAAAATTTTTGCTATCTCCTCAGTTATAAGATTGTTGGCATGATAATAAATTAAGAGATTGTTCAAGCAGAAGAGCTTCCTAGAATTCAGATTATTGGTCAAAAACGGAAAGATCTTTTGTTGGCATAATTCGTTGAAAACAGAGTTCGGAGTTTGTGCCTGTATTTCTATTACAGTAGAAAGAATGTCAAGTGAAATATTAACTGCATCTTCATCCAAAGATGTTTCAGATTGGAGATTTTGGAAAACTTCTTCAGTTATTTGATTGAGTACCAATGGAGTCAACGATTTGTTGATTTCCAAGATTTGTAAATTTATACCAATAATGTAGGATTTAGACAAAGTTGATCCTATTAATTCAAATTTTCTGTGGGAGATAGTGTCGAGGAATGGTGTAGAAATTGTTGCAAAATCATAGGTGAACTGTAAAACTAGAGTAACCAACTTTGGAACCTTGATTTCAAACAAAGAATCTAACAATTTAGATTCCAGAAGTTTCACAAGTAATTGATTGTTCACCGTATCTAATGGTAATTCCATTACAAGATTGTCAAGAATTGAAATTAAATGATCAAGGTAAGAGATTAACAAATCTTTACTAACTTGATTTACTTTTTCATCATTAAGATGTGATAATGAATTGAAAGCTGTAGTAAAGTTTTTTTCTAAAACTTCCCAGATTCCGTTTCTCCAAAGATAAATAGAATACTCAGGCTCTTCATTCAATAGATGATTCAACAAATCAAGAGATGAAACAAGGATTTCATCGTATTTCGATTCTTGTAATAAATCATTCAACAAAACCTTCACAATATCATTTTTCAAATATGCTTTCCTTGTGTCTATACTGTTATTGCACTGAACCAGTATATGATTGATAGTGATGAGCTTCTCATTGATGGATGTGGTTTGAGATCTCAGTTTATCTATAGTATCAAGTATTTTTGCTTCGTTGTTTGATGAGACCCCATTATTCTTCTGACCCAATGGATTGGAACGATGTCTTGCTTGTGCATTTCTAGAACGTTTCTTTAATTTTGCCATTATTTAATTACGAGATGCCAGTTGGAAAATACGTTAACTGCTAAAGTCAGTTTTGTAACTGTAGTAAATAATTTTTTTTTCAAGGAAAAAATGTTTTTTTTTCATTATGTGCCAAAAATTTGTCTATGCGGACCAGTTGAAACTTCAATCAACCGGCCAGATCCCATTGAAATAGTAGTCCCTGGTGAAAATAGTAAGACCTCTGTTGAAAACAAAATACACAATGGGTTTAAATGGTCATAAAGCCCTTGGGGTTTTGGTATTCTCTGGACTTGGTATTTACTCAGGAGTTAAGTTTTTTGAGCCATTAGTTGTTGAACAACTGCGCAAAGATGGTAACCTTCGATCGGACATTCCAATTCCAGAATTCGACGAAAACGGAGATAAAATAATAAATGGGGTTGATAAGGCTAAAGAATTGAAGGAGCTTCACGAGAAACTTACTTCTAAAAAGGATTAGCTAGGTGTTTATAAAACTGTTTATAAAGATTTTCATGTAGAAAAATCGATGAATCAACGATTACCCCACTCAATAAATTGATCCACCATTTCAGCAGAGACACCTCGTACAAAATCATCAAGTACAGACACAAAGTCTGCCCACGTAACAACATCAGAACCTCTACTGATTGCAGCTAACCCCGCTTCCTGTGCCACAAGAACGCATTCGGCACCTGAAAGACCTACTGTTTCTTTTACTAATTGATCTAAACCAAAATCCAATCCAAATTTAGATGTGGCTTTGGTAAATATTTCTTGGCGGGCTTCATCATCTGGTAAACCAACATAAACATGTCTATCTAATCTTCCTGGTCGGATCAAGGCAGAGTCCAAAGCCCAAGGTCTGTTGGTAGCGCCGACAACAATAACTCCACGGAGCTCTTCAACACCATCTAATTCATTGAGCAAAGTATTCAAAAGTTGCACTCCAACACCACTACCTTCACCTTCCCTATCTAAAGCAATTGCATCAATTTCATCAATGAAAACAACAGCAGGTGCAGATTGCCGTGCTTTTGCAAAAATGGCACGTAATTTTCGTTCACTTTCTCCGACATATTTATTAAATAGCTCAGGGCCTTTTATTGCAAGAAAATTCAAACCACTCTCCGTTGCTAGAGCTTTTGCTGTTAGGGTTTTGGAGCACCCTGGTGGACCATAAAGAAGTAATCCTTTTGGCGCAGAAATTCCCAGTTTGGCAAATCTTTCACCTTCTTTTAATGGAAGCTCGACCATTTCATAAAGTTTTCTCTTAAGTTCATGTTGACCACCTATATCATCCCAATGAACAGCTGGCATTTCTAAAACAACTTCCTTCAACGCAGATGGACGAATTTCACGCATTGCTGCTTTAAAGTCATTATCACAAATACTAAGTTCCTGACCATTTCTAAACCTCTCGACGGCTTGTAACACACATTCCCTGACCAAAAGAAGAAGATCAGAACCCACATAACCATGAGTTTTAGAGGCGATGGATTCGATATCATTTACTTTACATACATCAGGAGCCATGTTTTTTAGTAACTTTTGTAAAATCTCGAATCTACCCTTTTGGTCGGGAACACCTAACTCGATTTCGACATCGAATCGACCGGGTCTTCTCAAAGCCAAATCCACAGAGTTAATATCAGCTGCAACTGCAACTACAACCACTTTACCTTGTAGATCTTCCAACATTCTACTTAAAACACTGGCCACTCTCTTTTCAACATCATTGGCTTCGTCATCTCCTCCGGTCCCCGGAGCAACTTTTTCTAGGCCATCAATTAAAATGATACTAGGCTGGTACTTCATAGCTTCCTTGAAAACGCTCCTGACCTTATCCTCACTATCACCCAAGTACTTTGAAACAACGTCAGATCCATCGATTTTCAGAACGTGGACATTTTGTAATTCGTAAGCTAAAGATCTCAAAACCATACTTTTTCCAACACCAGAAGTACCATGCAAAACTATGCCACGTGGCGGTTGAAGACCAAACTGTTCAAAGAGATTACCATTTTCTAATGCAGTATGGACTGTTTGATTGAGCTGTTTGATCTCTTTGTCCAAACCTCCAATCTCGACAAAAGAATGGCGGAGATGTGGTGGTTCAAGCAAATCAACTTTTTTTATATTAATTTTGGTGTTTTTGGGATGAATAAGATATCCATTTAGATTCTCTGTATGTATTGAAAGATTATCAAGTTTCTCAACAATTCCTGTATTTACTTTCCATGTGCCGAAATGCAAACCATCATATATAAGTCCCACCTTGCAAATATTCTCAGCTGTAATATTTGCAGTGCAGGAAACATAAATAGACTCTGCGTAGTCCAACTTGCCCGAAAAATTACTGATTGTACATCTTTCTCCCAACAATATATTATAAAGTTTCAAATATGCGGGATGAATTTGCACAATCTCGTCATCAATATCACGTACAGTAGCAATCAGAGTGATTTCTTTCAAATCAATAGTGACGGTAACAAATCCACCCTTGGTTAGTTCATATTCTTCCAATGTAGTTTGACTTATGCAAACAGATGCAAAATCTTTGTAACCACAATTTTCATTGGGACGAATGATCAGTTCTTTTTTCACTTTTTGTTTGGTTGTTTTCACCTTTTCAGGTTTTGCATTATCCTTCTGATCATTTTTCTTTGTAGTTTTAGGGGGCATTGCGTATTTAAACGAAATTGTTCAAGTAAATATCAGTTTCAAGAACTCGATGGAAAAAAAAAATTAGATTTGAAGAAAAAAATAATGCCGATGATATAACCCACATTCAGCAAGCAGTTTGACTAGGGTTTAATGATACGAACGTTCTGACTTAAGGAATTCAAATGAAGTATATACCACCCTGTATTGGCAATCTTGCACTTCACAAACCACTATTATCATCACAATTCAAATACAATTTTGTGCCCAGATTTCGTCAAAAGATAGATGCGAGAACTTCAATACTAAATTCAGTCATACCAGACGAATATAAGGTGGATGATAAACTTCTTTTCCATACAATGTATGAATCTGAGATTTTCAGAATGATTGGATCTGACTTATTAAATTTGAGAATATATCACTACTTTTTACAAAATCATGAAATTGATCAGGTAGATCCTTACAAAATTAATACGTTAAGATTGAGGCACGATTTTATTAATCAGTTCAATCACCTTCTTGACTCTAAGAATCAGTTAACCAAATATAAATATAAAAACTCTTTGAACAATTACAAGATTGAAAAGAGAGGAAGGCAAAGTGTTTTGCCTAGTCTTGTTGGTGTGGTTTACACTAAACATGGTAAGTCAAATGCAGAAAAATTTGTTGATGATTGGATCATACTGGGACAGTGGTCAAATAAGGAATACTCGCATAAGGGGTTGGTTGAACTTTATACTGAGAAATCATTGAAATTATTCTAGTTCGGCGGTATGCATCCGAATGGAACCGGTCTCCAATTTGAATATGTCTGGAATAGTGGAACTTTAGGCTCTCTCTCTTCATCATCATCGAGTTTTCGCTTTTTCATACTACTATCAAGTACCCAATACTTTTGCATAATAGTTTCTAGCTTTTCAATTTTGTTACCAATATTAGTTTCAGAGATGAGGGTAGAATACTCCTCTTTCAAAATTTTGAGACATTCCACACTTACGTTGCTATCAATTGCTATAAGCTCCATAAATATTGCAATATTCTCTTTGTTTAAAATTCTCATCTTCAAGATTGTGTATACCCATTCCTTTGCCTGAATCACTTCATTTTCTGTTTGAAAGTACTGTATCGTAAGATCATCATCATTGTGATCTGCCAAAACCTTCTGTGTGGCCAGAAGAAACAGTCTTCTCCATAACTTGAATAGGAAGTTTTTTTCAAATCTTTCAAGAACAGGAATCCACATAAGTTTTATCCCATTTAATTGTTTATCAGAAATGTCCTTGTTTAATATTAATATATTTCTGAAAATTAAGCAATGTATCAGCAAATCATTTTGTTCTATGGACTTCATCAGACTTTGCAATGTTTGATCTTTCCTTTTTTCCTGTATTTCAATTTTTCGTATCTTTTTTACTCTCCTTAAAAGTTCATCTATTGGCTTAAAGTCAGAAACCGTTATAACCCCACACATTTTGAGATATGATTTTCTTGCATTCTGTAAAGCACGGCGCCATGTTTTATCATCGATGCTAAGAAAACCACGAGCTTTATACTTTGCAAGGACTATATCCCAATATTGCTCCTTAATCCATTGTAAAGCTCTTGATGATACCATTCGTAACATTTGTAAACTGGGCAATCTTTCGTGAGTACATGCATGTCTCACTTCAACAAAATATCCCGGTAGTTTAAGCTCCTGCGCTAATCGATGTAAGCTAATATTGTATAAAGATTGTTGAAAGGGGTCAAGTAAGCCATTAACAAATTTGATCATACAAGTGGAATATTTTAAACGCACAGAAAAGTCACAAAGAGATGAATCTGACAATTGTGCATCAACCAACAAAGCCGTAATTTCAATTGAATGAGGAATAGGTCCTTTACTCAAATAAGCACGGACTGTTTGAACGGCAGCATTTTGATCTTCAGGATTTTTACTATATAATTGATGAAATAATAAAGCAAATTCAGCAGGATATTTGAATGGTGTTAGTTGGTGGCTTTCCATAAGATTATGTTAATCAATTGCTATGACTCAATCAAATTCCAAGATAAAAATATATTTGGCCTTAGTGACTTTGCGTAAGTAACATAGATCGAAATTTTCATTAAAGTAAATTAGATTTCAAGATAATCCATTTGTAATTTCAATGTCGCAAAAAATAATTTTTGATCCTCGGTTTTTATGAAAATGAGTCCGAAGACATGAACTGATATCGCATGTGATGGTTCTGTCAGTGGCGAAACATACCTTTGACAATTCAGAAAGCAATAATGTCTTATGTTGCAATTGGTGCTACAGGTTTAGTTGGGTCACATTTTGTTGCCCAAGCTCTTGAATCTAAGTCTGTTACAAATCTTGTTACACTTACAAGAAGGGACCCTGGTTTAAACAATGATAAACTTACTAAAATCGTTGCAGAATCTTCAGAATGGCCAGAAAAGATACAGAATCTCGATATTCCTGAACATTCCACATTTTTTTCTTCCTTTGGTACAACTAGAAAAATAGCAGGTAGTGCTGATAATTTTGTCAAAATTGACCATGGTGTCAATTACTCATCTTTCAAAGCAGCAAAAGAATCAGGTAAATTCGATACAGCAATTATAGTTTCCTCCATTGGCAGCAACAAAGATTCCAAGTTTCTATATTTGAAAACTAAAGGACAACTTGAAAGTGACATCATCGATTTGAAGTTCAAACGTACTATTATCTTGAGACCTGGTCCTCTTTTAGGTCGTGAAGGCTCCAAAGGTTTCCTCAATTCAGTGGCTGCTTCAGTAGGCTCATGGACGAGAGGCACATTTCTTGGTAATCTTGCTGGACACCCAGTTTACGGTCATGAGGTTGCTAAGTGTGCTTTAGTAGCAAGTCAATCCCCTATCAAAGAAGATGGTGAGGTTATTTACATTCCAAGCGATAAGATTGTGGAAATGGGTAAGTAGGAACTGGATTTACTTTTCGTTATAATTAAATATGTTCAATATGGATTTATAGCTAATGTGATTTTATTAAGTTTTATAAGATATTATAACAAGTTATAAACATTTATCTTAACTTGGTGAAACCAATATCCTTTGCCTTTTCTCTGAAACATTGTCTGCACATGTTAATTGCATACTTTCTGACTAAACCAGAGTGGGAAGAACAGATTCTGCATTGTCTAGAACCTTTACCGAAGTTTCTTGGATGGGAGAACCAAACGTTTTCGTGTGCCATGATTAATCTGTGAAAATAATATAAGTGTTAGTAATTTGTTCTTGTTTGAATCATAAAATAATGTCAATAGTAAGTGAATAGATATATTTTGAACTAGGTGATGCTGACGTATAAAAGTTTCATCATTTTGTTCGGATGTCTCATTAGTGCCAGTAATCATTCTTCCAGTGGAGAACATTTTAGGGATATCAAATTATGATCTTAAAGTAGTACCCATAGACTAAAGTTATTTTCTAGATGACTTACCTACCTGATACTGTTGTAATTTCTGTAACTGATGAATCCTCTATCTTTATGAGCTAATACTGCACTCTGGGAACAAGACGAAATTGATTTCTGTATCTTAGCATAAATTCACTTCATTTAACATTATAACCCTCTTGGATACATACATATTAGCTGGTTTGTGGAATCTATTACCAATAAGCTCTTTGTTAGTGTCCTCAGATGCACGTATATTTTTGCAGTGCGCCCTTCCTCACAACCGCTGCGAAGCCCCAGCCGGAATTCCCCCCAAGAAGAGAAACAGCCCCTTGTGACTGCGAAAAATCCTAAACTAGACGCACTCACAAAAAATGATACCCAAACGCGTTCCCACAACCGAGGGTTAACAAAGAAAATGGGGCTCGGTAAAAATGATCAACTATTGTAGCCCTTCTGCTGTGCACGTGCCCGGTTGGCTCAGGGCTTTTTCCTAATCAGGAGTGCTACATGTTTTTTTCAGATCATATTTTTCATTTAGATAAATAATTTTTGAAGAATGGTATACATAGAAGACCCAACAGAGAAACCGGGAGAGATATATATGGCTGGGCATAGATCTACCCTCAAAAAGGCTAATAAGCCTTTCAAGAGTCAACACTCATCCAAGAGAGCGATAAAAGCTCAGAACAAGGGGAAAGTAGAGAAATCTGCAGCTAATAATAAAGCTCTGAAAGTTCAGACTAAGGAGCAACGTAGAAATAAAAGGAATCAGTTGAAGCAAAATAAAATCAATAAGACCTTGGCTGAGCAATCACTTTTCAACTCAAACAAAATTCATCGAATCATAACTGTTCTACCATTGACTCAGAATCAAGACGCTAGAGACATAATCTACAAAATCATTGCAACCTCTTTCGATATCAATGATTTGAAACTTCAAAGTTTGAAATCTGATGATAATATAATTACAGTCAAAGTAGAGAAATTCAAGTCAACACTCAAGTTCATAATCCCGGATATCAATAACTTGATCCAGATTCTTGATGCTTGTAAAGTTTCTGACTATGTAGTGTTTGGTTTGTCTGCAGTTGAAGAAGTTGACCCAAACTATGGGGAGCAGATTATCAGAGCTGTTGAATCACAGGGTGTTTCAACTTCTTTTGCAGTTTTACCTGATATTGTTTCACATTATCCCAAAAAGAATTTGCAGCTGGATGTTTACAAATCATTGTTCTCATATTATCAACATTTTTTCCCCGATGTCGAAAAATTATACATTCTTGAAAACTCTGCTGATTCTTTGAATCTGTTGAGGACACTTTGTCAAAAAGTACCTAAAGGAATTCATTGGAGGGATATAAGGGGTTACATGTTAGCTGAAAATCTTGATAAACTTGATATCGATAACAACAACAGTCTTCTATTGATTGACGGTATTGTGAGGGGAACAGGGTTCGATGTCAATGGTCTTGTTCATATACCCGGGTTTGGCGATTTTCAAGTTCAAAAAATTGAAAAGTTTGTCTCAAAAACTGAGAATACTGAAACATTTTTACCTGATAATCCCGAGTCACTAAACGAACTGAGAGATGATGAATCGATGGATCTTTCAATGGATGAGGCAGACATGAGTGAAAGTGATGTTGAAGATGGTGATCTCGATGACTGGAATTTGGTCAATAAAGCTGTAGTGCCAAAAAGAACAAGATTACCAAAGGGAATGTCTGAATATCAAGCAAGGTGGTTGAATGATGAAGAAATTGAAGCATTGATTGCAGAAGTTGGATTACAGGAACCTAAAAATGAGAATCAGGAAGATCAAATAAATGTTAATCCTGAAGCAAGTTTCATGTCTAATGATGATGCTCATAGTGATGATGACGAAGAGGTTATGGAGACCGATGAGTTAACAGAAGCTGAACATGAGAAGCAATTGGATATTTATAGAAAGAGGGAGCGTGAAGAATTAGACTTCCCTGATGAAATTGAGCTGCGCTATGATGAGATCGCAACTGAAAGATTAGCCAAATATAGAGGTGTCAAGTCACTTGCTTCCGCAGTATGGGATTACGATGAATCAGACCCACGAAGACCTGAAAACTGGACCCAATACTTGAGGGTAAAAAGCTACAAAATTACAAGAAACCAGCTCATAAAAAGGTTCAAGAACACTACGAGTGTAGTTGCAGGTGATAAAGCTAGGATTTACATCAATTTCAATAAAGCCGATTTTGTCAAATTGATTGATCCTAAGAAAAAGCCATTTATTCTTTCTGCGTTACTCCCTAACGAGCATAAACTATCTGTCTGTAACTTTTCAGTACAGTCATGGGAGTCGTATGATGAACCAATCAAATCTAAAGAACAAATGGTGGTACAGTATGGTTTCCGTCGGTATCAAATCAATCCATTGTTTTCCCAACAAACTAGAAATGCCAACAATGTAGCTAAATTCCAAAGATTCTTACATAAAGGGCAGGTTGCTTTGGCCACAGCAATTGTTCCAACATCATTCACCAATTCACCAGCATTATTTTTCAAAGCAGATGCACATGGTAATAACATACAAATAATGTGTCAAGGTACTTTTGAAAACACAGATTTTTCTAGAATTCTTGCTAAAAGAGTTGTTCTTACTGGTGAAGTCTTCAAAATCCATAAAAGTGTTGTTACAATCAGATTCATGTTTCATAACGCTGATGATGTAAATGCTTTCAAAAATATTCCTTTATTCACTAAAATGGGTAGATCAGGATTTATCAAAGAAGCTTTAGGTACACACGGTTTTTTCAAAGCTCAATTTGATGGTTCTCTAAATGCTCAAGACATCGTTGGAATGGAACTTTTTAAGCGTGTTTGGCCAAAACAAGGTAGCCCTGTCCAATATTGAAATGCATGTAGAAAGGAACCTTTTTTGTAATCTCATAGTTATTGATATGTATACTTTGCGGCATTAGCATCTAACTTATCGCACCCCCTTCCAGATTTTTTCAACTCTGGATTCAGTCCCAACCCAAGATCTAATTAATCCTTATTACAACCATTAGATCACTACAGTATCACAAATGGCTTCTTTACTTCCACATACTACTAGTAATACAACAACATATACTTGTCTATCATGTCAAGTTCAGTTTCCATCTATGCAACTGCAAAGAATTCATATGAAAACGGAATGGCATAGATATAATTTGAAGAGACGAGTAGCACAACTAGGACCAGTAACAAATGAGATCTTCCAGCTGAAAGTGGCTAGTTCGAAAGACCAAGTCAAATATGATGATTTTGGATTTGTTATTGAGGAGTTTAGACCAAAACAAAAAAAGCAATTATTGAGGCAGAGCGTAACAAATAGAGGAAGAAAAATCAGTGATCATTCCACACATTCTGAGAGAAATTTAAGTCCAGTTTTGAGTGAAACATCAGCATTCTCCTTGGGAACATTCAAGTCTCACAGTGAGTTTGAAGATGATACAGAAGATGCACACTCTTTGGTTTCTTTCAATTTGAGAGCAGATCACATTGTCAATAACGGCTTAATTACAGATAGTGCAACTGAATCAGAACCTGAAACTGATTTTACCCAACATAATGAGCCATTAGATTTGAATATTTGTTTCTATTGCGGAATTGAATTGGATTCTGTAGATGATACGATCAAGCACATGCTGATAAATCATAGCTTGTACATTCCCAATCTAGACTACCTCTCAGATAAAACTGGATTGCTGCGTTACCTTTCTAACAGAGTAGTTGTTGATAAAGAATGCATCAAATGTGGTTATACTAGTAATAAGCTATTGGGTATCAGACAGCATATTGTTGCAAAAGGACACGCATGTATTCCTTATGAAACCAAAGAAATGAAGGACTTTTTTGACCAATATTACGATTTTTCCTTGGGTAACGAATCTTCTTCAGAAGATGACAGTTCTAATGATACGGAAGATTGTACAGTAGCGACTTTGGATTCAACTGGTGTTGAATTAGCTTTACCTAATGGTTACAAGTTGGGCCATAGATCCATGAGTAGATATTATAGACAAAATTTTCAACTACCAAGGAGAGTAAGTGAAGGTGAACTAACGATAGCAGCGCTCAATAAAGAAAACAGACAACTCCTCCATCATCAAGCAGTAGTAGAATTTAAAAAAGAGTCCAAAAAAATAAACCTTATAAATGCTAAAGAAGTAAACAAAGAACTTTCTAATAAGGGACTAAAATATCGAAATAAGCATGAACATTATAAAAATCAAAGATTCGGTTAGTTTCAATGCTTAACTGAGCTTGTATCTAAGGGAAGATCATTTTCGAAAAGGTTCGAAATATTTTCTGGGATAGTACTATCGGGAACTTTTGTTACCAGAGCAAGCTCACTCTGCTCCTTCAAACTCTGTAGTTTCTCTTGAATCTTGTTGAAGTAATCAAGAAACATACCATTTTCTTCTGTTGACGCATAAACTCGGGGTTGGCCCTCTGTCTTCAATTTCACAATCGAAGAGATTGAGCTCAACCTATTTTGCAAAATCTTAAACGAGTTTGATTGGGGGAGTAACATCAATAATCCGTATAAGCATTTGTACAAGAATTTATTATTGATTGGATCTAACAAATCAAGTCTTAGCTGAGCGAAAATTGGACTCTCAAGTAATTGAATGAGTAAATCTAACTGGATCAAAATGTTGATGTTGATTTCGTACTTTACCATTTGATTTATAATGTTATAACTAAGCTCATACCTTGATGTCAACAGTGTGAGGCATAATAAAGATGGAGAATTTAGACACCAACATTTGAATAAGTTTTCAAAAAGGCTGGTGTCGGTTGATTTTTGAATGAGATTTTTACGCAAATCAGATAGTTCGGGTGCTATGATTAAATTGTTATTCAAAATTTGTATAACAATAGAAACAAAGTTGAGATCATTAAATTTGAAATTGTTGTCAAAATTTTCTAACAAAACATTTGATATGGAACGGAAAACTCGTTCAGAGTTTAGATATTTGCAAATCTTCTTGATGATAAAGTCTGATTTTGAATCTAGTAGTTTGGTATCATTTTTCAAAAGGATTAATAGCTCAATCATGAAGTTATTGAAGTAAACCTCGTTGGATGTATTTAGGATTTTTGATAATAAGCTTAGTACTTTATTTATGATCATTTCGTTTGAACCGTTCAAAGTTTTCAGCAATATCTTGAAAATGTTATCAGTGAGTTCCATAAAATTATCGGGATCCTTATTCTGTAACATTATCAACCAATCAAAAGCATATAACTTTTTTAGATCAGAAGATTGCGAGGTAATATTAGTGTTTGATGACAACTCCATTAATAAATTATTAGTTAAAAGGCTCATGTTGATTTCGTGTTGATTGTTCGAAACCAGAGCTGCTAGTCTGGAATTCAAGTCTAATGAGACAGTTTGCAAATCGGTGTTGTCTGTAGATATTATGTTCAATAATATGATCAAAAGTTTTGGAATTAACATATAAAAAGACTCTGGAGAAATTTGTAAAAGTGTTATCAACCATTCTAAGCAAGTCGATTTGATAAGGGTATCACTTGACTCCAAGTTATTCACAAGAATATCAATGATTTTAGCATAATCAATAACGGTGTTTTGGCCAGAAATGTATAAATCATCATCTTCCAATTCAGCCAAATCATCACTGTCATTTTTTGTGGTGACATCAGCTATCTTCAATTTCCTTTGTGCTTTTAAGGTTTTTATTTCATGAATTTTTCTGATCTCTTGCAATAATAGCTTCAAAAAATTTTCTGTGATGACTTTAACATCGTTCAATGGAGATTTTAGGTAAATAAGTAAAGGATCGAAAAAGGAAGGGAGGTATGAAATGAGTTCCAGATCAGGAATAGAATATAGTAATATCAACCAACTAACTATGTATAATCTTGTGTAAGTATTAGTTGCATAAATTCTCTCTTTTAATAAAGGTATGAACTTGGCAATCGAAAATGCCTTAGGTGTCTGTGGGTCATAAAATTGGACGTGATTACCATCTTTGTCTATAATAGTTGAACTCTTCACATTTTCAGCCTGATTGATAGGAGTTAGAACAGAGACGTAACTAGTAGCTTTCTCACACACTATGTCTTTTATTAATCTATCTAAAATATCTGCACCATTCTTCACACTATTATCAGGATCTGCAACAAGTTTACAAGATATATCAAATATCTCGTTGAAGTATAAAAGTATCTCACCTTTTGCAACCTTGGCAATGTTATATAACGCTTCAGATGCATAGTATCTAACATTGGAATCGTTATCACCAAAGCATGCTATTACTGGATGGATTATGGAATTTAAATAGAATGGCAATTCAGAACCCAAGCCAATAGCAATAGCTGCTAATCCGATAAGCCCACCGTAACGAGCTTGAGGTTCATGGATATTGTAAGCAAACTCATTCCGTAGTTGTTTGATAATTGCTTTTATTGTTTCAGTATCATTGTTTTGTAATGCGTCAGAAACAATTCGTTCCAACTCCAAGGCAGTAGCTTTTCTTTTTTCATAAATCCGATCAACTAAACCTCTTTTGATTGACTTATCCATTTGAAAAATGCGATTGAGGTGTTATCGTTTATTTACGCCCACAAAAGTAAGAAGTACAAGAGAAAATGGCGTCAGGTAATCACGAAATGATATAACGTACACAAGTGCAACTGTTAATTTTATCTCAATATTTACAAATTTAGCGTTATATAGTGAGTATTGCATGCTTATTTTTGCAAGGATTGCAAAATGGAAACAACTTTAATATTTGTATCAAGAAAGCGATTGAGGCAGTCGGTCATGCATACTTCTTCATCAGCATCAAGATTCCCTGAAGTAATATCTCTTGTAATACATTTTTTGAAGCACTTGTCTGTGAAAGAAGTCACAGAAGTTTGAATTTTGGCTTTTGAAGATTCCTGCTGGATGTACTCAAGAACAGTTTTCCTATCAGAATCACTGAGTTGTTGTAACAGAGAAGAGTCAATAGTGTTCGACATAGTGTCTTGGGCTGTAAAGAAGTAAAGAAAGTGAAGAGAGATTTGAGTGTTGAGGTATGAAATTTGAAATTTTGTTTTGGTTGACAGTTTGAATCCAAAAACCTCCTGGTGTAAAATCTACGAATCGAAACTTTTAAAAGGCAAAATACTTGTTTAGCTTTGAACCTTACTTATTTGAAGTATTTTCCCGTCTCTTCTCATATTGTACGTATAATTTTTCTCCGTACAAAGTGATCCCATCCAAAACACTTAATGCGTACTTAGCGTCTTCTTTGCTCGAAAGCTCTACAAAGGCATAACCATTATCCTTCCCATTGTCTCTTTCCGTATCTTTTGCAGAAATCAATTTAATATTAGTAACTACTGCTACTTGTGAAATGAGCTCGAGCAAAATATCAACATTAACTTTCTTGTTGAGATTCCCAAAGTATAGTGTTTGTCCCTCACTTTTGACGGGACGTTTTGCATTCACGGAATTCATTTTGTTTTCAGTCTCTTTTTCATTCATTCTGGTGTTCACTAGTGTTCGCAAGTTGATGAAGAAAGATACTTCTGCTCAAAAGCTAGACTTTTCGTTGCTTCAAAAGAAACAAAACATTCTCTCCCTTTTAAAACATCTCAATTCTGAACCACTACGCCCCAATATCGCTGAGAAGACCTCGGAAACACAGCCTCTGGCCGTGTCGTTGGTAAAGGCGTCTGCTGAAACTCAAATACATGATCTTCAGGATACTACAAACGTGTTACAAAGTATTAATGAAGAGTTGCTATTCCATAAACAATTAAATAGATATTTGCTACTTTTATTTAAATCACGTTCCTCCTTAGAAATTGGTGGTGAACCTACAACGAACTTGTGGCAAGCGCAACAGCTTTTAAGTCGTATAAACAAGATGAAAAAGAAGGCTAAGGTTTTGTCCTCCTATATCAAGTTGCTTGTGAACCAATATTTATTTGACATGGAATTTTCACATCACTTCAAGAATTTGGACTCCGAAACCTTAAAGTCAAGAAAACAAAGATTCCTGAAACTTTTAGAAACTTTGTTGAATAACAACATTTTGAACAATGATAATAAACCGAGACTTATAACCCTCCAATCTTTGGATGACGTTTTAATCAGGTTTTTAATTGTCAACAGAATTGTTTCAGTAGTACCTCCCAATAAAATCGTTTTAAAGGATCTATCTTACAACCTGTAGTCTTTCCCGTTATCATTGAACTCTCAATTATGTATATTAGATGTATAAAAGTGTAATAAGATTCTAATTCTAGTGTAAGTTTAACAAAATGCAATTCGACGTAATAGAGAACAGCACCCAAACACATATCCTATTTCATCGTTACAAATTAGTTTATTTTCTTTACTTAGACAAGTTATTAAGTATCCATTGGTTTTAAAGAATAGTTCCACCTGGGAATTGCTGCTAATTTTGCTCTTTCTTTGCTTTCTCGTCAATTTATTGTCATATCTGAAGAATGGCAAGCTGAATCCCGAAGAGTAAATGTGATCCTTATCTTTTTCGATTTCTCTATAAGTTAACCCATATTGAGATTGCAACGCATTTATGTGTAAAGTATCGTTTGGGTGATTCTTTAGATATGCTGCTATAGATTTATCGTTACAAGAAATAGCATTTGTGTTTGACTTGGAAAATGCGGTATTGTCTTCAAAATCATTTTCCCATATAATTTGATCGCAATGCTCAAAAACATTAATATCAACAGTTCTTTGTGATTTGGGGAAATATTCGCCTCGTATCCAGCATGGTTTAGTAACTTTAGTGTTAACAATGTAGACACAATCGTAGTTTAGCTTTTGTTGTAACAATTCACATAGTTTAATAGATGCAGAATTGAAAGATGTGCAGCTCCTTAGTTCATTCCAAACATTAAAATCTATCAGATCACCATAAGGTAAACTATACTTTGTAAATTTGAAGTTAGAATTGGTTTTATAAGAAGAACCACTTCCATCTCGCTCGAAAATGCTACCATCGTTATAATGCCCTGTTCTTGTAGCTCTCCCAAATTGCTCATATAATCGAGCACAATTGCTCTGGTTTTTGTCTTCGGTGCTTTTTGAGGTCTGAACAGTTGTTGATAGCAACATTCTGTTCGAATTTGACCCATAATTATACCTACTAAGTTTGAAACTGCTATCCAAATACTCCATAATCTCTACACTCATTTTTTTCAAAAGTAAGGTAGCATTTTCATTGACAGTATTACGAGCATTTCTATCAAAAACTGAAAGCACCCCAATTGGCATGCCCGCCTTAGTGATAAGCGGAACTCCCAAGTAAAAACGAACACCCGGTAAATCTTTTACTAATGGATTTGCTCGAAAACGCCAATCTTGACTAGCATCTAGTAACAAAAAACTATTTTTGGATAAAATAGTGTGTGAATCAATAGAGATTTGTCTACTGCAATCATTGAAACCATAGCCCTCTTCAAACTTGCAAATTTGCGACCTTGAATCAACCAAACTAATAGCTGCTCCACAAACGTTAAACATTGTTCTTATCTTCTTTATAAGAGAATTAAAGCGTTTAGATTTGGACCAGTGGAGTAAACCTGAATATTTTTCCACTGCACTTAGTCTAGATACTTCATTATAGGCCTCTGGTGCCTTGAAAAATGTGGTACCTTTGTGGCATTCTGGTTGACGTATAGTCGATAAATTTAGCGTGCCCATCGAGTAAAAGTCATGAAACATTTCTTTCGTCAGAGGTATGGTAACATAATCATTTTTCTTGTTACTAATTAATTTATACGGTTTTGACAAAGAAGCATTATATTCCCTGCTTTCCGGAATATCTTTAATCAAGGAAAAACTTTTATGAGATCTATCATTCCTTGATTTTCTAGTTGGGGAATTTGCTTCAAATAGTTTACAGGAGAGAGATTGATTGCTTTTATCTTTTCTTTCAAAGCTAAGCAAGGTCATCTAATAGCAGCAAAGATGGTGTAGTATTTAAGCTTTGAGTAAACAAGTAGTTGAGAAAAAGGGAGATAAAATGAATTTAGAACGTCTGAGGGATCAAAATTAGTGCACATTTGGGTAAGTACTGAGCCAATCAAAAGGGTACATTAAGACAAGCGAATTGAACTGAGAAGAGGCATAAGCACTACATACACGTAAATATAGACATTAATGTGATTTATATTCAAAATAAAGGGAGTAAAATATCTAGTTGTCGCCACTTTCAATCCTCTTCCATTTTTTCATCCTTTGGTGCAGTGTTATTATTAGCTGCATTGTGTTCCTCTAACGAAAGTCTGATAGCCATTGCTAATTCTGGATCCATATCTGGATCATCCATGCCGAAATCTTGGAAATCATTTCCAGGTGCCATCGAATTGCCTCCTACATCTTGATCTCTTAAAATTGGACTTTTATCAACTTGCTCGTATAGAAGGTAAGGTCCCTGTGGAACAGTAACTAAATGTGATCTGTTCTCTTCATCTTTAATAATTTCCATAAATGCTTCAAGTTTAGAAGTATTTTTATTTTGTTCGCCGAAGTTTATAAAATCAATGAAAATATTACTCCTCTTCAATTTGACTGCTAGTTTGGTTAACTCATCTGTGCTCTCTTTTATTAATGAACCAACAAATGCAATAATTCGTTGCTTTTGATTTTTATTCTGTCTATTTTTCAATGCCAAACATGCAATTTCAATACTTTGAATAAGGTGTGCTTCACTTTCTATCTTACAAGAATGTAAACCACTTAAAATTTGTCCAAAATCTGTAGTTAAATTACTTAAGAAAGAACAAGTTTCTCCTGCCATTGTCATCAATCCTACAGTGTTTTCAGGATTATCATTGATTTTTCTTCTGAATATAACTTCAACTGTGTCCAATTGTGCCTGGTACCTGGTAGGGGTATAGTCTCCATTTCTCATATATTCTGAGTTATCAATTATAATCATAGTAGCTTCTAACACCATCTTTGAAGTCTATATCTGTTAGAATGACAAATTTGTTAGATTAGAAAATAGATCAGCTAGTTCGCCACTCAAGTTTTTATCAATTGCATGGTTAAATTCAGTATTGGTGAAGACGAATTTGATTTGGCGCGTAATATTTGCAAAATTGTCACGTATCAAACTCCTATATATTTTGAATAATGAAACTATAAACAAGTGGGATTCAATTTGTAGTAAGAAATGGGAAATATAGTGCCGGATTCCTCCAGAACTACAAAACAATCTAAGAATACTTTAGGGGGTAGAAAAGTTTTCAAGAAAGAACAGAAAGAAAGATTGATAAAACGATTTAAACTTGAAATGGAGATCAAAGAGAAGGAATTTCAAGAATGTGTTGATAAAGAGATTCAATTGCTTCGAATGAAGTTCAAGAATAGACTGAATAAGATACTTCGAAAATTTTGGGATGTGAAGATAGAAGATATACTTAAAATCGAACGAGAAATGAAAAATGATACCCCATTGACATTATTCAATGTTATTAGACAACTACAGGAAGGACAAATTTCTGTTAAGGAGAATAAATAATTACTGAAAGGGTTGATTTATAAAGTCAAATTATGTATACACACTTCTAACAAGCAAGCTAGAGAAAGAGAGAGAGAGAAAAAAAAATACAAAGAATAATAAATTGTTCATATGTTTAGAAAATAGAGCTGGATTTAATGCTCAACAACATCATCCCAAAAGTACTTACCTTCAGTGGTTTCCTTGATGATACCGACCCTAATAACGAAATCTCCGAAATGTTCACCATCTAATCTTTCATTTGCCCATCTAGCAAACATTGGAACTAAAATTGCAAGAACATCTTCTTCACTTGCATTAGATTTGTATAGTTTATTGACACGTGAACCAATGTAAGAACCACCTAACATTAAATTGTAGAAACCGTAAGATTTACCAACTAATGCAATTTCAGCTAACCAAGGTCTTGCACAACCATTTGGACAACCAGTCATTCTCATCACAATGGAATCATTTCTTAAACCTAATTTCTCCAATTCTTCTTCTAATTTAGTAATCAAAACTGGTAAATATCTTTCAGCTTCAGCCATTGCTAAACCACAAGTTGGAAATGCAACACATGAAGCAGATGATAATCTTAAAGCAGAATGATTCAAATTATCCAAATTATATTCCTTTAAGAAACCTTTAATAGTTTCCAAATGATTATCAGGAACATCACTAACTAAAATATGTTGATTACCAGTTAATCTGAAATTACCGATATTGTTTTCTTTGAAATATAATGCAATTTTCTTCAAACCTTCCTTTTGTGGTTTACCAGCAACATCTTCAACTCTACCATTTTCAATAAAACAAGTATAATGATTTAATCCAGTTTCATCTCTTGTCCAACCAAAATAATCTATATTAGATTCGATTTTAAAAGGTTTAGATTCTTTAAATTTATAACCTAAAAGTTCTTCAACTTTAGATTTATAAGTTTCAACACCCATATCATCGATTGTATATTTTAATCTTGCATGTTTTCTATTCTTTCTATCACCATTATCTCTTTGAACAATCATAATTTTTTCACAAACTTCAGAAACTTTATCATATTCGATAAATCCAAATAATGAACCTGTTCTTGGATAAGTTTTAGTATTATTATGAGTAGTACCCATACCACCACCAACATAGACATTATAACCAATAATTTGATTATTTTCAACAATTGCAATTAAACCAATATCATGAGCCCAAACATCAACATCATTATAAGGTGGCATTGCGATAACAACTTTGAATTTTCTTGGTAAATAAACTGGAGAATATAAAGGTTCAGCATCAACTAATGCATCACCACCAATTTTAATTTTAGCAGGAGCACCTTCAATACCTCTTGAAACTTCACCTAAATCAGTTAACCAAATTTCATGATATGCAGTTGTTTTAGGTAATAATCTAGCAGAAATAACTTTAGCAGTATGTTCCATTTCACCATGTAATTTACGATTAGTTGGTAAAGCTGAAATCATAACATTTCTATTAACATCACCACAAGCACCTAAAGTATCCATTGCAGTTGTATTAATTTCTTTAATTGTTTCCTTTAAATCTTTCTTAACAACACCATGTAATTGGAAAGTAGCTCTTGTTGTAATTTTAAAAGTATGATTACCAGTTTTATCAGAAAGTTCATCAATTTTTAACCATTGATCAGCAGTTGAAACACCACCAGGTAATCTAACTCTAACCATAAAAGAATAAGCAGGTTCTAAACCTTCAGATTTCCTAGTTTCTCTAATATCTCTATCATCTTGCATATAAATACCATGAAATTTAGTTAATTGTTGATCAACAGCTGAAATTGCACCTGTTGATTCATCTTTTAAACCTTCAGCGATAGTACCTCTTAAGAAATTAGAATTAATTTTCATATCTTCATTAGTAATTGGAGCTGGTTCATCAGTATTATCTGCTGAAACACCTAAAGATTCCCATAATTTTGGTTCCCAACTATTATAAGCAGTATTAAAACCATCATCATCTTGATCATCACCTAAACCTAAATCACATAAGAATTTACCACCTAATAAAGAGATTTTTTTATTTAAATCTTTAGCTGGTTTATTAAAATAATGAGAATCTTCAATTCTTGGCCAATATTTAGAATCACCTAAACCGAAAATTGCAAAATTAACATTAGCTAAATCTAATGTTGAATTTTTCAAATTTTCCCAGAAAGTTTTACCACCATTAGGGAATTCACCTTGACCTGAAGTTGAAGTAATCAAAACAACATTAACTTCTAATGCTAAATCATCCATTGATAAATCATCCATTGGTAATAATTTAACTTTCAAACCTTTATTAATAGCTCTTCTATTTAATTTATTAGCCAAATTAGTTGCATTACCACCATCTGATGCATAAGCAATTGTAAGTGGAGCACCACTTAATTTATCTAATAAATCCTTGAAAGCATTTTTAGAATTTTCATTAACAATCTTATTAACTTTATTATTATAAGATCTTAAATTATATTCTAATTTTGAATTTTTAGCAACTAATAAAGAAAATTTATTTTCTCTATCAAGGAAATCTTGTAATTCTCTTTTAATGAAAGAAGAATCTAATTTGAAAACATCTTCATCATTTTCTAATGAAGGATTAAATCTATATAATGGCCAATAACCAACATCGACAGCTTTTTTAGTTTCCTTTAATATATCCAAATAATTATTAGCATTTGGTAAATAAGCTAAAACAATTGCAGGACCATTTGAATAATTATTTGCTTCAATAAAAGAAGTTAAAGCTTGAGTATAAGAAGAATAAATTGCTATAGATGAAACATAAGAATTTTTATAATTCATAGCAAATAAACCTAAATTCTTTTTACCTTGTTTGATATTAATAGAAGAATCTGAATCTATAATTAAAAGTTTCAATCTTTTATTATTTGATTTGAGGACAGCATGGAAAGTAGATAAACCAGAATCATAACTCCAATTATCGGAACCAATAATCCAATTATGAGTTAATGTGAAATATTTCTTTGATTCTAGTAATTCAATTGCAGGTGTAGAATTATTTGATTCTAATAATTGAATAAGTTTAGAACCATCATAAATATCAGAAGTATCTCTTGCCTTAATCAACCATTTTGTTAATTCATCATTTAATTCACCAGTGAATAAAGATAATTTAGATTCAACAGATTTGATTAATTTATTCAATTCTTCTTCTTGTGATAAAAATTTACCAAATGCAAAATCTGGGGATGTATTGACAGTGAAATCATTTAAGATATTGATAAATTTAGAATCTTCAGTTTCCTTTAAAATTTTCAAATAAGCACCATCTGAAGATTTCTCAAAAGATTCAATTGAACCTATTGCAGTTTCATTGAAAGATTTACCTAAAACTGGTAAATTAGAACCAGAAATAGATGATAAAGATTCTACCACTGATTCAACATTAGATTCATCAACTTTCAAGATTTGTAATGGTAAGATTTCAACCTTTTTGGAAGTTAATGAAGGTAATAAACTGATTAAATCGAGGAAAAGAGGTTGGAATTGGAAATGGATTGAAGATTGTTCTAAAATGATGAATCTCTCGAATTTAAGGGTGGATATAAGGTTTGATAATTTAGATACTTCGAAAGGTCTGTAAACTTTGATAGAGATTAAAGAGTTGTGTGTTTTGAAATTTGCATTATTCGCAAAGGTAGTTGGATTACCTAGAAGCAAGATCAAATTTTTAGGAGTTTGAGCGGTATTGATCAATTCAAATTCACTATATCTGGTACCTGAAATATCCTTTAGTGCATCAAAAGCGTCATCCAATGAAGTAGATTCAAATGATTCGTATACATTTCTGATGTGGGTTAAAGTGTAATATGTGATATCGTAAAGCTCTGAAGAATCAACGTAGAAATGGATGACGGATTTTTGAGAATTTTTCGATAAAAGGGAAGCTAGAATAGTAAAGTCGATAGTTTCTCTAATATGGGTAGAGATCAAAATATCGAAACCTAAATCTTTACAAGCGGTAACGATAGAGAAATCGTCGTTAGAGATTTTGACGTGTAAATTGTAAATTTTATCAGATTCTTTCTTTAGTAGCAAAGGTAGAGATTGAACAAATTTCTTGGAATCTAGATTGGTGATAATTGATTTTGGGGCATCAACAAAAGTGAGAGCGTCGTTGGAAGACAGTTTCTCAGTGTTTTTGTAGACGACATCATATGAAGGATCAACGACATATGATTGAGCACCTGAAACTTGAGAGAGAAGAGCTGCGATTGACGCAACTGCCTGTTCTTGTTTCTGTGCCATCCTGTTTCTTATCGGATTTGCAGAGAAGAGCCTAGAGAAGGGAAGAAAAGGGAAAGGACGGGGATGAAAGTGAGTGTTACTATAGGGGAAAAGAAAAAGAAGAAGATAAGTGGAATATTATAACGAAAAAATAGAGAACAAGGTGCTGGAAACGAGAACAGGGTGACAAGTTAAGTTAAGCCGTTACGGAGTCCAAATGTGGCCGATTGTGAAAAAAAATCAGGAAGTTCATGTGGAGAGAGATTGGGGATCGCTGGGGGCCTGCGTAATGCGTGTTTGGCGGTGCCGCGATTGGGCAGGCGAATCCCGCCTCTCGAATCCCGGGCACCGCGGGATTCGACGCCACAGTTGGGGCGGGCCGCGCGCACGTGACTGCGCGTGATGCGGCGTGACTGCGGGCCACAAAGCCCGCGGGGCAGCGTGCGACAGCGCCGCTGTTGCAGAGGGCCTGCTGGACCTGTTTCACGCTTCTATGGTAGCAGAAGGCCCAGCAGGTGTTTTGTGCCTTCGAAGGCTGATATACTCTCCCGCTCAAGAGAGAGCAGAAAGAAATGCTTGTACCGGTAATGTTTGTTTTCCCCACTTACGGAAAGTTTTTTGCTTTTTTTGAATCTCTGTCTCAATTTCAAAAGATACAGTCGTTCGGTGCACAGCCTTGATATGTACTCACTACTCACTACTCACTACTTACTTATGTTTCAGTGATAGAATATTCAGTCATATTTAAATAGTAAAAATAGATATAAAAAGGTATTTCTTATTGTATTATACAAGGTGGATAAGAGGTCAGAAAAAAGAGAAAAAAACACTTAGATTTTGGTTGGATCTCTCTTATCAAACTTAAGAATTAAATCATCTTGTGGGAAAATAGTTGCGAAAACTTTGATCTTTTCACTCAATGGTGTAACAGTATGTTTGAAATCGGTAAACATACATGCTTTACCAATCAATGCAGTAAAACTCATCATAACATATGTTTGACCTAAACAAACGTGAGTACCTGTACCGAAAACTAACCAATTTTTCTTTGCTTCGCAAGCTGGTGATCCTTCAACCCATCTCTCAGGTATAAATTCATCTGGATTTTCATAAACTTCAGGATCATGTAATGCTGGATAAAGTGATGGTATAATCATTGCACCTTTTGGAACTGTATAATTCTCTGTAACTGGATATGCTTTCTTTGCAACATATGGAACCATAATAACTGGTGGTCTATATCTTAAAGTTTCACGAACAACCATATTAGTATAAGTCATTTGATCAATCAATTCTGGTGTTAAAGGTTTATAAGGATCACCATTTCTAACCCTTAATTGTTCTTCTCTAATCTTGGATGCAACATCTGGTCTATCAGAAACAATTTGGAATAACCAACAACATAATGATGATGAAGCATCTTGTGATGCAAACAAAAATGTGAAAACAGCTTCAGAAATTTCTCTATTTGAAAATAATCTAACATTAGTCTTTGATTCAGATAAATTGGTTTTCAATTGACCATTAGATTCATACATTGATAAAATCCATGCATCCATAACACAATTTGGCTTTTTACCTGATAAAATTGCATCTTTTGACATTTGTGCACATTTTTCGAAAATTTTCATTGATTCATCAGCGATAACTTTACCATACCATGTTTTAGTATAAGGAATAATAATTGGGAAATTGACTAATTCTAAAGCTGCTGTAACTTTATAATAATTATCTGCAATCATATGAATTTGTTCTTCAGTAATATAATCACCACAAAAAGTTCTTAAAGAAATTGCACACATATATTCTCTAAATTCTGGGAAGAAAACTTTTGAACCATCTTTAGTAATTTCAACAAATTTTTCTAAATATTTATCCATAACTTTCTCTTGTTCTGGAATATAATCAGCTAATGCCTTTTTAGTAAATAAAGGATTTAAACCTTTCCTATAATCAACATGTGCTTTACCATCAAGGAAAACCCAATTAGTTGGTCTTAAAATTTTAACTGCAACATCAACAACACAAGGTTTAACGAATGAAGGTGATTGAAAAATTTTTCTAGCAATAGTAGTATCTGAAGCTATAACAACAAATTTATGGAAAATTGAAACACATGACAGTGGACCAGAATTCCATTTTGCAACATATTCTTCAAATTTTGGATCTAAAGATTCAAGGAATGGACCAATAAATGGCCAAAATTTAAATCTTGGACCTGCAATTGAACCTTTAGAAAATTGATATGATAATTGATCATAAGTTATTGAAATAACTAATAATGAAATGATAATTTGTAACCAAGAAAGTGATTGAATTTTAGCAACAAAACCAATTTTTTCAACTAATGTATCAGTAGTGTTATTAACTACTTGAGAGTTTAAATTAATCGTATCCATTATTTTTTTCAAAAGAATGAAAACTGAGTGAGGTTGGTGAACTGATGAGAAGAATAGAGAAAAGTTAAACTGATAAAAGAAGAAGAAATATAAAGGAAGAGGAAAGGACGAATAAAAATAAGAAGATTAGTGGTGTTGAAATCGAGCTGAACTGTTTGATTACAATCTCACCTCATACTGCATGCAGAAAAAAAAGATATTACGACAGTTCCGAAGAGTACCTTCGTACGCGAGTGCGGAACGAGCTATACGACTTAAACGAGGGAGAGACAGTGAGAGATAGAGAGAGAAAAAGTATATGAGAGAAAGGAGAATTATGAGAGAAACAATTTAGAGAGCTGTAAGAGTAGAATGTACAGTGATGTAACCTCAGATAGAGTAAGTAAAATGAAATTTCTTTTAACCTTTTCTATTTAGTTATAACCAATTGGTTATTTTCTATAATAACGTTATACCATAAAGCAGTAATAATCAATGCGAATATCAATTCAATAGTGTAAGCAATTGCAGTTGCCTTTGCAGTTGCAGAGAAAAAGAAAGCACCGAATATTACCAAACCAAATAATAAAGATAATAAACCAATTGTAATAAAGAAAATATTTTTCAATTTTTCATCATAAATTGAGAATGATGTTAAAATTGACCAATAAATGCATAAAAAGTAAATACCCAAATATTCAATATAGATACAAGTACTTAAAAAATCTCTTTTATTATCACCAATTAATGAATAAATACTTGAAGTTTCAATATCATATAATAACATTTCAATCATTAAAAATGTTGATAAAATTCTAGATAAATAAAGTTTAAAATTTGAATTTTTAAAACCATTAAACCAAGCACCAGCACTGAAAATTAAGAAATGATAAATCATCCAAATTGTAACTAAAGTTGAAGATGATAAATATAAGAAATTAGTTAAAGGTACAATAATTGATGATGTATTATAACCATATTTATTTAATGTAATATAATTGATTGAAATTGCTGTAAAAATAATTGCATAAGACCAATAAAATAAAATAAATTTATATTGTAAAGTAAATTTTTTATATTTAAAATGATCTAAACTGATGGAAGTTTTATCAATTTGAAGTTTCTTATAAATTAATAATGATAAAATAATACCAATTGAAGCATATAAAATTGCAAAATAGATTGATGTAAACATTCTAATAAAATCACTAATTAATAAATTACCATAAGATTGTTTCCAATCAATTTCAACAATAAATTTATCAATATTTTCAGGTATATTTGAAGTTAATAACATTAAACAATAAATACTTGAACGATCAATTTCATAAATATGATCATCACTATCAGTATTAAACATAAAACTTTCAATTGTATAAGTATAAGAATTTGAATCAATCATTTGACCTAAATCCATTTTTCGGAAATGATTTTCATCAGATTCATGATTACAATAACCTTGATCTAAGGCAATTTCATCACAAATTTTAAAATAAGGGTTTAAACCAATTTGAATTTTCTTCATATCATTACCACCCATAATTAAAGTATAAATATCAATTTTTGAATTTAAATTTTCAATTTTAGGGAAATGAATTTTAATTTCTGCATTATTCTTTTTAAACCATTTTTGAATTAAACCATCAGATGTTGAAATATATGCACAAGTTTGTAAAACTTTATTATTTTCAAGATTATAATAATCAGTTAATGCATTTGTTGGATTGAATAGGAGTAATAGTAGATAATATACTATAATTGAGAACATTGAAGTTTGTTATCTTTTAGAGGAAGAAATGATTGAGTATGTGATTTGTGATTGACTGTAAGCGAGAGATGAAACAAAATTAGCACGCGTAGAGTACATCTGTACAAGCTGTACTAGCTGTACTAGCTTAAGCCTACATTATTTTTCCAAATCGTCCATTTAAGAATAATATGTTGAATTATAAGTAATTATAGATTGTAGAAGTGAGGATTATAAATTGAGGGGGGGGATAAAGTTAAGTGATATATTAATTTAAGAGCTGGTGAACTCTCATTCTTTAGTGTACACAATGCATTGACAAATTAAGATTGGTTTAAATAGAAATAAATTGCAAAAGCTAAACAAGCAGCTAAAGCAGCAAATAGCGCAAAATTTGGTTCAGCACCTGAACCTGTTGATTTTGAAGTATCCTTATTTGATTTTGATTTAACACCACCAATTAAATCACCAATATATAAAGAATTTAATTGATCATGAGCATCTTCTGAATGTCCTATATCATCGAAAGCTTCAGTTGCATCAGCACCAGCACAATCTAGTATAACTTCTTCACCACCAGGGTGTTCATCTAAATATTGAGTAACATCATAAACTTTATCATTATAAATTATCCAGATATCATCCCTTGTATTGTGTTTTGCAACTTCTTCAAAAGTGAAAGTTTTAACTGACATTATTAATCTGGTGAATAATTAAGGTTATGGTGTGAGTGAAAGAATACGAGTGGTCAAACTGAAGATTAGATAAATCGTCGATGGATTTATTGTTGGGGGTGCTTTCTGGAATCGATAATCAGGAATACGAGGGAATCGATTCGACGTTGAGCGCGGAACGAAGCCCGGTTTCGATTGCCGTTTCCAGCGACGCGACGCGACGGCAGGGAGCAGAGGTAGAGATTATTGTAGTAGTTTTACGTGATTTTCGCATTTCCGCAATTTTCGCATTTTTTCGGGGAAAAATCTTTTTCACACCAAAAAAAATATTTCAACTGTACTAGTAGTTGATAGGTTGTAGTAAAAACAAAGCAAATATGGGTCGTGTTGGTAATAATAAGAGTAGTACTACTGGTAAGGTGACAAAACCTGCTAATAAATCGGTAAAGGACAAAAAATTGAGTGTTTCACAGAAATCTAAAGTTGAGGAAGAAATAAATGAAGAACAATTAGGATCAGAGGATGAAGAAGATTTCCAATTACCTTCCGATTCTGAAGATGACAGCAGTGCAGGAGAAGCAGAAGAAGGGGATAGTAGTGATGAAACAGATTCTGAAGTTGCAATACATGAAGAAGTGATAAGTGAAGGTGGTAAGGATAGGGATGGTGAAAGTAGGAATAAATCAGGACATACAATTATCAAACCAGTTGAAACTAAATCGAGTAAAGTTTATAAAGATGATAAAAACATTGGTAAAAGAGGGGTGATTTATATTGGTAGATTACCTGATGGATTTGAAGAGAAAGAATTAAAGAAATATTTCCAACAATTTGGTGAGATTACGAGGTTAAGATTATCAAGGAATAAGAAGAGTGGTAGATCTAAACATTATGGATTTATTGAATTTAAAGAATATGAAGTTGCTAAGATTGCGAGTGAAACGATGAATAATTATTTATTGATGGGACATTTATTAAAATGTTCAGTTTTAAGTAATGATAAAATAAATGAGAATTTATTTATTGGAGCAAATAAGAAATTTAAAGTAATTCCATTTAAAAAGATTAGTTTAGCTAAACATGATAAGAAGAGAGATTTAAAAGAATGGGAAGAACTTAATAAAAGGCATTTAAATAAATTGAAGAGTAAGGGTGAGAAATTGAGAGCTCAAGGTATAGATTTTGATATCAGTGAGTTATAATAGTGTAGTCGAGGGGGGAAAAAAAGTATGTAAACTTTTGTAGTGATATAGTGGTTTAGTGGTATAGAAGATATGTTTAATCATTGGATCCATAAGAGGTTAGAGGATGAAAAATACGAGATTATATTATGTTCAGGATCACCACGTAGATATGATATTCTGAAACAGATTGGTATTGCAGCTAGAGTAATGAAATCTGAATTTGAAGAAAATTTAGAGAAAAGAAATTTTTCAAATCCTATTGAATATGTTAGAAAGACATCACTAGAGAAACTGAAAGAAGTTTTAAATAGGGTAGTTAAGTCAGACGATGGGTTTAAGAGGATATATTTGAGTGCAGATACAGTTATTATTTGTAACAACGAGATTTTCGAGAAACCTGGAGATTATGATAGTAATGTTTCAATGATAAAGAGATTGAGAGATTTACAGTTGGAAGGTCATAAAATTGAGATTGTTACATGTTGTTCAATGTTTAATAGGTTTAATGACAGATTGATTGAATTTGAAGAGATTAGTAAGATTAAAATTGATAGTAAAATTAGTGATTCAATGATTGAAGAGTATTGTAAGAGCGGAGAAGGTATTGAAGTTGCCGGTGGATTCAAAATACAAGGGTTTGGGATGATTCTGTTTGAATCCGTAGAGGGGGACTTCTACAACTGCGTTGGATTGCCGGGGAGGAAAGTTTTCTACAAACTTGGAGAGATTATAGGGTAGTCAAGTAGACTAAGTAGTTGATTAGTATAGTAATGATTAATTAGAAAGTACTATATACAGGGGTAGAAGGGTGGGCTAGCTAACTAAAGGCTCAGCTAACTAGGGTAACTAGCTAACTAAGCGGATGGGAGAGGGGAGAGGAGGGCGATGAGGTTAGGCTTGTTGGAGGTGGACGCCCAGCCGAGGTAGAGGACGAAGGGCAACCAGCCGTAGTGGGTGACGGTCTGAGCGGTCTGGAAGACCTTGGTGAATCTTTCCTTGGATTCTTCGGAGAGGTTGAGGCCAGCCATGGTGTTTGCGGTGTGTGTGGAGAGAGAGAGGGAGAGAAGTAAAGGCTGGAGGTGGACGTGGTTGTGGTTGTGGTCGTTGTCGTTGATCTTGGACGTTAACGCAGACGAAAAACGAGGAACGGAAAAGGAAAAAAGAAGACCCGGCCCGGTCACGTGGAAAACCAGCCAGGATGCACAGCCAACCGCTGAGCCCAGCCAAGACC